>QPMI01000248.1:0-53498 GCA_004431415.1 Cyanophora paradoxa | reverse complement strand
TCGCGCCCGCCTCGTCTGCCGCTGCGGCCGTGCAGGCGTGTCAACTTCCATGGGTACGACGTCGGGGCAGAGAGGGCGCCGTTCTCGTGGAGCCGTTCCAGCGTGATCTGGGACTCCACGTCTTCCAGGCCCCTTCTCGACGATGTCACGCACTCGCTGAGTGTCGGGCTCAACGACCTTGGACGTCGCCGTGAAGTCTGAGGGTCGTCGCGGTCTCGGCGCGGTGGCGCCGGGGCAAGGTGCTCGGTCGCGTGGTGGCGCGCGTCTATCCCCAGTAGGGATCCACGCCGGCCCGTCCAGAGTATGTTGCAGGGCCGAGGAGGTGCGGTGATGGCGACGCGGTAGAGTTCGCGTGGATCGTCGTAGTCTCCCGCATCGGGCACACCGAACCCGTGAGCGCCGTCTGGTATCGAAGTCGTGATGTCAGTGCCGTCAGCGCCGCCAGGCTTGTACACTGCGTGCGTCTCCGCAAGGCGAGAGCAGCAGTCCGCAACGACGTTCGACCGCCCGTTGCGGTACTCGATAGTGTAGTTGTAGTGGTTGAGGGCGATGGCCGCGCGCCCAAGCGTCTTGTTGTTCGCCAGCTCCTGTGTCTTCAACCATTGCAACGCCGAATGATCCGTGCGGATCGTGAACGGGTGGCCGCAGACGAAGTAGTGGTGCCAGACCTTAACCGCCCAGAGTACCGCAATGCATTCGCCCTCCGTTGGTGATTGGTACTTGCGCTCCATGTTTGTCAGAGTACGACTGATGAATGCGATCGAGCGCTCGCGGCCGTCCTTGTCCTCCTGCATGAGCACCGCTCCCATGGCCCGTTTGCTCCAGTCCGTGTAAATGATGAACGGCTTCGTGAAGTCGGGCAGCATCAGCACAATGTCCTCGCACATCGCCTTCTTGAGGTCGTCCAACGCAGCGAGAGCCTCGTCATTCCACACCAAGTTGAGCCGGTCGGCTCGTAGTGCGTCCGTGAGGAGGTCTCGCAGGGAAAGTTCCCGTCGCGCGTAACTCTGTACGAAGCGCCGGTAGAAGCCCGTGAGGCCGAGGAAACTGCGGAGTTGCTCGACAGTCTGGAGTTCGTTCGCCGTGATCTTGGAGATGATCTCAACCTTCTTGGGGTCCATGCGAATGCCGTCGCTGCTGACACGGAATCCGAGCAGCTCGACTTCCCGCACCATGAAACGACATTTGCTGGGCTTGAGTTTGAGGTTACCGCGGTCGATCGCAGCGAAGAAGGCCTCCAGGTCGAGAAGGTGTTGTTTGACGTTCGGCGAGTGGACCGTGAGGTCATCGACGTACGCCACGACGCAGGTGGACAAAAGGTTGCCCAAAATTGACGTCACGGCTCGACAGAACGCCGCTGGGCCGTTCGTGATACCAAAAGGGGTCACTTTCCACCTGTACATTCCCCAGGGGACGATGAATGTGTCAGGTCACGTGACTCCTCGTCGAGTTCCAACTGCCAGAAACCCGACGTTGCGTCGCCAGTCGAGAACGTGGACGCACCCTGTAGGCGCTCCAATTGGTCCTCAATGCGTGGCAACGGGAAGACATCACGTTCCGTGAGGGAATTGAGCTTCCTGTAGTCGACGCAGAATCGCATCGTGCCATCCTTCTTCGGTGCCAGCACCACGGGGCTGCCGAAACCAGCTTGCGAAGGCTCGATGAGACCGTCGCGTAGCAGCTTCTCGATTTCCGCCTTCGCAGCCTTCTCCGCAGGCGGAGAGAGCCGGCGAGGGACGGTGTACAGCGGGAGGTGCTTGGCGGGGACGCCGGGCAGAAGTCGGATGCTGTGCTTGTACTTCAGGAGCTCGCGTGGATTGATGTTCTGGGCGAAGCAGTGCTGGCGTTGCGTGAGAAGGTTCTGGAGTTGAGTGCGATCCTCGGGAAGGGCGTCGGGGTTCGACTCCGATGGTTTCAACAGGGCGTCCACCATCGCCTTGATGGTCTCGGGCGATGGCTTTGTAGGAGGCGCAGTGTCACTCGACGGGGGCTCCATTCGAGCGTCGGCATTGACGGACGCGATGGGCACCGTGGGCCGACTGCGGGGCCAACCAGCATCGGCTCGGAGTCGAAGCGGGCGAAGTGAGGCTCGAAGAAACTGGCCAGCTCCATGAGCTCCTTGTCGTTGAAGTGATCGCCGGTTCGAGCAGTGTAAGGGGTGACGACACGTGCGACGTACGACATGAGACGCTCGCTGGCCTCGTGGATAGCGGGATGTCGGCAGCAGCATCGACGGAGCCAACATGCGCCGCCTCGCCCTCCTTGCAGTTGGGTTCGGGCGGTCGTCGGTGGTAGCCTCCGGGTAGAGGCGTCGGGCTCGGGAGATGTAGCGCCGTGGTTGCGAGCGTCGGGGTACGACAACAGGCTTGAAGTTCTCATAGATTTGCGCGGCTACGGAAGAGATCGGGAATGTCAGTTGTTGTTGAGGTGTCCAGGAGCTGTAACACCCCTTGGGGTAGGTCTCGACATTCTCGTGTGGACGGAATTCGGACTCCGGCCAAGTCCCGAATTCAGTCTCCGCAATCACAGTTCCGGCTCGCAGGCGGACAGGCCGCCTGTGAGGGTTGCAGATCTGCACGAAAAACGTGCCGTGTGCTGGGTTGCGGTGAATTTGGTATGGCACCAAGAATTCGACTTCGTCGGCTCCGTCGAAGCCGTCGTCGTCGAGGAGGAGTGGTGGCGGAGTGAGGAGGACTTCCGGTGCGCCGAGAGTCGTGTTCGAAGTCGTTTGTGGCATGTAACATCGAACGAGCGATTCACCCGGCCGTACAGTGATGTCCTTCGCCAATCGGACCAGAACGCCGCCGTCGTGCTGGCCCGCAGCCGAAAAGGGACGTGGAATCGTTCGCCATCCGAGGAGTCAGGCGACGTGATCGTCATTCCCCAATTTGCTGGGTCGAGCACGATGTGAGCGTTGAGCGCCACCAGCGTTGTGAGGCCGAGTAGCATTGGAGTGTTGCCCATGAGACCAGGCGCGACGACGAGGACCTTCCGCGGAATTGTGACCGGACCAACCTTAATTGCAATGAATGCGATGCGCGCATAGGCAGTCATGTCCGTTCCAAAGCCGGTGAGGTGCACGCGCGGAGCGTTGCTGTAGCGAAGGCCTGGCAGTTTGTCGGCGATACTGCCGTCGAGTACGTCCGCAGCGGCTCCTGTATCCACCAATGCCTTGGTGAGGAGGTATTGAAGGACTTGTCGTCGGTGATCGATAGCGGCGATGTGCAAGTTGACGCAGATTCGGCCGTCGTTGATGCGCTCTCTGAGCGTGCGGTTCGTGTCCGTCATTCGCGCAATGGGGTGTGGTACTGACGGGCCGCCGTCGCCGAAGAGGGGAACGTCAAGGGGGTCCTCGACGTCGTCAAATCCCAACATGCGTGCCGCGCAGACGCGAAGCGAGGCGAGGTAGCTCTGCTCATACGGTGTGCACGGTGTCGAACCGGAGATGACGCTGGCTGGCGGGAGCGGTGCCGTCCGCTTGAGGCGAGGTCGCTTCCGCGTGGTTGTCCGCCTGTGCACGTTCATGAGGACGTCCGTCGCGGCGAATGGGCGTGCCCTGCAGGGAGCTGCCGACAGACGCAGCGGGGGCCGGTGATTGCGCATTGTGGCTGAAAAGTATCCGACGCCAAGGATGGGCTTGCAGTCGGCGTTTGCGAGCTTGTTGAGGTGGCGGTTGCTGGGCCAGCCATAGTGAATCTCGTTGATCGCGTCAACTTCGGTCCCCGCTGCGCCATCCCGTCGTTCAGCCGGCCGGTAGCCAGGCTCTCCGGGGATCGGAACGGGATGGCTTCGCGGTGGCGCGAGAGAGACGCCCGGAGATATTTGACGAGTTGGGGCCAAGCGTGGCGGAGGCGCGTGTCGCGTTGGAGTACGTGCCGCTCGTAGAAACGTGTCCGTTGAGCGTCATGACTACGGAAGTCATTGTGGAGGACCACGTCCCACGCCGCGAGGCCGATTGAATTGAGGATGAAGGCCGCCCGAGTGAACAAGGCGCGAGTGAAAGCGAGGTCGGCTGACAGGCCCTGAGAGGTTGTGAAATCCCACCGAAAGTTCTCGATCTCGTGGAGCGTCTCCAGGATTGCGTGGGCGTTGAGTTGGTGAGACCGCTGAAGCGGCGACCAGTCGTACAAGTGATAACTGGCAGCGAATTCAGGGTCCTCGAAGGCACGGTGTCGCGCGGACGTGATCCGCTCGTAGTCCGGTCCCCGTCCAGAGTAGAGGAGCCAGCAGCCCATCGTGAGATCCGTCGACGTCCTGGGATTAGTGAGGTCGTTGTATGCAATCGTGTACGTGTGCTGCCGTGTGAGCGGTCCAAGGAGGCCGTGGGGGGCGAACGCGGACGACTGCACGCGCGAGGCTAGGCTCGGCGTCCCGGCCGACGGGGTCTCCGATGGAGCTACGGACTCGGCGGTGGAGCCACCACTGTCCGAGCTGGAGTCGTCGCCGTCAGAGGTTCCCGTCGTCTCGGTCCCCGTAGGACTACGACGCGGAGGCCTGTTACTGCCAGATGGCTTGAAGACAACACCCTGGATGTGACCGAAGCGTGCCAGTCCCGTCGGCTCGTTGGTGCGCAGATCCTTGAAGTCGGTCGACCAGACGACGAAGGGTCGGACAAAGGGCTTGCGCGCAATCCCAGGGTTCCGACGAATGTACTCGTCCGTGCCCACGAGCTTGATCTTGCCGTCGAGGCGCGGGTCCCAAATGTACGCGCGCGACTCCTCTGCCTTCGTCGTAGTGATGTAGTTCATGATGTTAGTGAAGCGCGTGCGGCCTTCGTACGGGTCGACAGGCGCGCCGTGGGGGCCGTGACCAATGTAAATGTGGGGATCTGACGAAGGAGGCTGTCGTTGTCCGGATCGCCCAGGGAGTGACGCAGGGGAGGACGTCGACGATCTGTACCGCCCGGTAGGCTTCGCGGCTAGTGAACGTGATGGGCCGCCTCGTCGCCGCGTCGACGGTGGCGTGATTGTAAACGAATTGTTCCAACCAACCGTGGAGTAGCGCCCGCGCCTGCGGTTCGCGACTGAAGATGGCGGCGCCGAATTCATTGTAGAATGGATCGAATGTGAAGTTGCCATATTCGGCGTGACGGAATTGCTCGTGTATGTCGGCGTATCGCTGTTCGAAATCCATAATAGCGTTGCGCACTGCGCTCGCGTTGACGTCATAGACACTGGGACGATGCGGGTGTGACGGATCGTTCGTGGGATCGAAGTCAGCGCCCCGGACTTGGGCGTTGAGTGCGTTGATGACTCCATCCGGGAGTCGGAATGCTACGGGCCAGCAGTGGTTTCGATCCATGTCGACATCTTCGCGAGCCGCCGGGGGTGTCTCGTGCTTGATCTGGACCGCCAACCAGTCGTTGGTTGCCTTGTGCAGTAGGGATTCGAAGGCTGTGATTAAATGTGCCGGGTCGACGCGTTCGCAGTCAGGGTACTCGACCTCGTACCATTTGTCGAGTTTGGCACTGCGCGCCACTTCGCCTGAAGCCGTGAAGCGGAAGTGCAGCTCATCCTCGTGGCTACGAACGTAGTCGATGATGATGTTCCCGAGTTCCCCCGGTAGGGGCTCGAGGAAGAACGACAAGGCACCGTGCAGCTTGACTGCCGCCGCCAGGTACGCTGCGATTCCGTACACCCAAGTGTGTACCGAAAGCGGGAACCCCAGGACCTGGTGGACGACGGGGGCGTTGCAGGCGCGGTGCCCGTGGGCCCGCGACGACGCAGAGACACGACGACGCCCCCAGGGCCAGTGTAGTCATTGACGGACACCGGGAAGTACTTGGGGTCGGGGCCGCACGGGTGCGGCCCCGCCGCCTCGTTTGGGGTTTCCTCGTGCCCGCGATGATCTGCTGCCAGGTGTTCCGGTTGTTCGCGTCGAAGATAGTGATGTGCGAGCGGTTCTGGATCGTGTTGGGGGCACCGCGGCTGGGTCCGGCCGGTGCAACGTGCGTGAATCGGACGATTCGAGGGCCGCACAGGTCAGCATTGGCCGGCGTAAGAGTCATGGGCGGCGCGTTGAGGTCGTCGGGCATGGCAATCTCGTAGAAGCATCGTTCGACATCTTGACGTGAAGCGGAGTCACGGAGGTGCGCGTGGTTGTCCTCGTCGTAGATGCAGTCGAAGTAGTCGGCATACTTGTTGGCCGGGTGGAACTCGTCGGCGGCCGTGATCAGGAACGATCGGAAGGGCAGGCCCGCGCGGTTGTGCTGGCTGAGTTCGCCATGGCCGGGAGCACCGGCGCGGTACGGGTAGGTGCCGGGGCCGACGCCGTAGCGTAGGACACGACTGAGTGCTCGCGAGAAGTTCGACCAGCGTACGTGCATCTTCATGAGGAATGGGCGCATGTACGGGACGCGCCGGAGAAATGCCTCGAGACCAGAGTCGCCGAGTAGCACGTATGGCATGTGGACCTCACCTAGGACGTGCATGTACTTCTTTGTCGTGGTGGCGGGATGAACTGGGGGTGGGTCCCGAGTCGGGATTCCCTCCAGCTCTTCGACCGGCGGCGGCTCGGGAGCTCCTCCGGTCTGTGCCCGTCCTCCACAGTGAGCTCCTCGGTCAGATCAGCCGTCTGTCCGAACGGGGCTGGGCCTCCGAGGATGTGAGCCGCGACGGCGAAGATGTGGGGCGCGTGTCGCCCATGTTCCTGGATCGTTTTGCAGTACGCTGTGGCCAGGAAGTCCGTGTTCGTGAAGAGAAGCGGTGTCATGAAGATGTGATAGGAGGTATCCCGTCCCGGATCAGTATCCAGAGGTAGGAAGTCACCTCCAGCTCGCGTCTCCTCGGGGCTGTATGTGCGCATGCCGTACGGGAGTGGGGGGCGAGGATTGTGGAGACGGATTGGGTACCAGTCGTTGATCGTTTGGGCGAATAATTCCCGTTGATGTGATTGTTGCGCCGTCCAAAACCCGCATAGAACGTGTCGCGCTCGTTCTCCGTCGAATCAGGTCGCGGTTCCCGTCGGACCATCACGCCGCTCAGATCCGGCCACACTCCGTGCTGGTAGCCAGCGCCGTCGACGACCGTGAAGCCCTTCGCCCATTCCTCGTTGAGGAAGGCCCAGAAATAGACGTCAGGAATGTCAGCGTTCTCCGAGAGTAGCACCTCCTTGAAAGGAACAGTGTGGAGTTCGCTCAAAATTCTGGAGATGATGGAGTCGACCTCCTCGGGAGTGAGCCGGGCGGCCTTGCGCTCCTTCTTCTGCAACTTCTCGTCATTCGGTCGCTTCTCGCGGGGGCGCTTGCGCTCTGTTCCGTAGACCATAGCGCGGGCACGAAGCCCGAAGTACGTGTTGGAGTTCCAGAAAGTGTCCTTGCTCATGTCGTCGACAAGTCCAACGAGGGAATCCCAGTCAGGAACGCGAGGCAAGATGTCGATGCCGTCCGACGTCCACTGTGTCAGGTATCCGTACTCGTCAACGTCGCGCTCAGGGGGCCGTGGGACCGGGACGGCGAGAGGGTCGGTGACGGGTACCATCGGACTGGGGAGGACAGGGAGTAGGTGATCGCGGTAGCGCGGGTAAAGCATGCAGTAGAACAGATTCAATCGATGCTCGGCGTCCAGGAGGAAGGCCCGTGTTACCGCCAAGCGCTGGGTGGTCGTAGCCTTGCTAAGTGCAGTGTCGAGTCGAGCGACGAGGCCGAAAGCAAGCTTGCTCGCAGTACGAGTGCTTGACTCCGTCTCGAGCTTGTACGCGCGACGCATGGCCTCGAGAGTCAGCTGGAGGATATGGGAGCGCCACGCAGTTTTGCACGCCAGGAGCGCCGCCTCTTCAGGGTGCACCATTATGTAACGGTCAGAGTTGTAATAGAGCTCGACAGCTGGCTCGGGCTGCTTCGGGGTGAAGACGGGGGCGTGCAGTCGCGATTCGAGACGGATCGGTTTGCCCTTCTTGGCGAGTTGACGCTTGTGCATGAACGTAGTGATTGACATCGCGACAACGGTGGTGTCATGTAGCTCGGCGAGCCTTGCCAGCGCAGTCGTCTCCGTGACAGACGCGGCGACGACGTTCGTGAAATTTGAGGGGAGGACGCCGGAGCGGTGACGGGACAGTCCGTGCCGAAGACAGTGGTGTAGGTCGGACTCGCTGACGGGGGCGTGCGCAGACGATGGACATCGCGTGCCGCGACCACTGCTAACTGGCTGTTCAGCCGGATCTCCTCCGCGAGCTCGGCGGTCGCCCGCTGGTTCGTAGCCGGGTTCGCGTCGGATTTCGGGTTGAAACGGGACGTGTAGTAACGGCGCAGGAAGTTGCCGGGGCCCTCGACGTCGGCTGTGATGTTGACGAGGCGGAGTACGTTCTCGACTTGCTCGGTGAGCATTGACAGCAACGGCGCGTGACTCGTCGGCCATGGACGGTCGGAGCTCGGTGCTGGGTCACGAACGTCGTAGAGGTGAGCAAATCGGCTATCCCCGTAGCGGTCGCGCGTCTCGTCCCACTTGTAATGGTCGAAGTATGCAGCGATGTCCCACGCCCGCGCCAGGGCCGTCGAACGCATCGACAAGGCGATGTCGGGCGGCGGTGAACCGTGTCGAAGCGTAGACAGATAGATGTCGTCAGGTCCTGTGAGCGGGGCCGTGAACTTGACAGTTTGGACCAGTTGCCTGATTGTTGCAAGGCGCGTCGCCGTGTTCGTGATCTTGTCGAAGTTCAAGAACCGTTCATCGCTCTCCGTCATCTCCACGTCGTAGTGCAGCGTCCGGAGATTGCGGGCAAGGTTGACAGCCACCTGAAGGATGCACGGTACGACTGGAGTCTTGGACTGGTGTACAAGAGTGAACTCTGTCGGTGTCAAACCAAACAGCTCCAGCATCTCTGGCCGTCCGAGGACATCGGCGAGCGGGTCGTTCGGGTGAGGCCACGTGGTCGCCGTCTCCCCAGGCGCGAAGGGCTGAGCCCGCGCGAGGCGCATGATGACGTGGATGACGGAGCGGAATTCGGTCAGATGTTGAAGGAGGTAGTGAGCCTGGTCACTCGGGCGAGTACCCAGCAACGGTTGCCCAGTAGGCGTGTTGCTGCGGGCAGCTGCGAGGTGCATGCAGCTCGTGAGCTCGCTGGCGGCGAAGAGGGTCGGCGTCTCAGGGGTCTTGCGCCAATCCGTCGTCGTCGTTGTGACCATGAAGCGTCGCGGCGTGTCCAGGTACGCACGCAGCTGGTTGTGCACCACGGGCTTGAGGCGGAGGATCGTCCAGGCGTGGCGGTGTCCAAGGTCGGCGGCCACGTCCTTGATCTCGGGCTCCGAGTCGCTGGACGTGTCTTCGTCGGTGTCAGGAGGACTGTCACGGTCGTCGTGAGGGCTCGGCAAGGTCGGCGTGTCGACGATGATCCCCCTCGAAACGCGCGGGTCGCCCATGGGCACGTCCTCGGTCCTCTCAGTGCCCGACGAGTCGGCAGTCGTCGAGTCAGGCATCGACGCGTCGGTCGGTGCAGTGTAGTCGGGGTGAAGTGACGGGATCGGCAGCATCGGGGTTGGGCCGGGCTCTGCGGCGGGGCCGCCGTCACAGTCGTGGCCGGGGCTGGCGGGGCGTCGGACGGGGCCAGTAGCTCAGGCGCAGGCGACGGGGCCGTCGAGACCGCAGCCACGGCCGTGGGGGACGGGACGCTGTGCGGGGTCGTCAGCGAGGTCGCCATCGCCGGTGCGATGGGCGAAGCATCTCGAGCGGCCGTCGACGAGACCGGCGTCTCGAGAGCGGGCGTCGGGGCCACCGGAGTCGTTGTCACGGGTGCAACGGGCTGGGCGTCCGGAGTCGTCGTCGCGGGTGCAACGGGCTGGGCGTCCGGAGTGTCCGTCGACGAGGCCGTCACCTCGGGCGCAGGGGGTGGGTCGTTCCGCGGGGCCGGGGGCTCCGGGGCGTCGGTCGGCGGTGTCACCGGTGCCGTTGGGCACGTCATGTCGTCGTCGTGGTAGTGAGGGTTGCCCGGGGTCTGGGGCCGGCTGGTATGAATCGGGAGCGCGCGGCCGCGGCCCCTGACCGTTCCCCCGTGCCTCGCCGATTGGCGCGGTGGAGCCTGTGCTGCCGCAGTACGGCGACGGGCGTCCATGGTGCGGCCACGAGCAATACCACCGATTGCAGCCTGCAAGTAGGGGGCTTGCGCCGCGGCCTGCACCGGGTCCTCTCCCTTGGCAGCTTCGGCGTCGAGGCGAGCCTGCAGTTCACGTGCGAGCTGTTCGTCGGCCAGCAGCTGCGCGTGCTTGTCGGGCGGAGTGGTCGGGGACGGCGTTCCAGGCGTGCGGCGACGAAGGATGTCTGTCAACACGTTGTGGACTTCGAGGTACCTCGCCGAAAACTGCGTCGGGTCCCGAAGTCGCGCGTTCTCGGCGGCGAGTCGCAAGTACTCCATGTCGACGTCGTTGGTTCGGAGAGTGAGATGCGGCTTAATCTTGTCCCGCTGTCGAGCCGGCCAGTCGTGTAGAACGGCAGCGACGTAAATCGACGCCAACTTGCGGCTCACTCCCCAGCTGCAGCGACCGTGGTCTCAGGCACCGGGTAGGGCGGAAGATCAGTTGGTGTCGGGCCGAGGCGCGTGTTCGGCTCATCGACGGGGTGCATTAACGCGTGAGCATGGTAGAACGCCGGTGCCGACAAGCAGACGGGAAGCGACGCGTTCACAGTCGTTCGCGCGAGTCGGGACGTGTCCTGCCCAGAGGTGTTGACAACTCCCGGGGCGAGAATGATTGGCCGAGTGCCTATCGGTCCAGTACTCGCGTCGCGAACGCCAGGCCGGAGGGTGCTGGCACGGACGGTGAAGGGGCTGACGTCGACGTTAAGGAAGATGTCAGCGACCCGAGGCCAGTCGTCGTTCCCCGTCAAAGACGTCGTTCCCTGTGGGGTGATATCCATTAACAGACCGATAATCCGCAGGAAGAGCGTCTTCATTTCCATCGTCACTCCGTACAGAGCGTCGAGCGTGATGTCCGCCGGTGCATCGTCAGGTCGCAGAGTACTCGGGTACGGCGTGCGCTGGCGTGAGGTTGGCGACGGTACGGGGCAATTGCGGACGAACTCCATGTACGGCGGCGTTGTGCAGAGGCGGCAGTGCTCCTGAAGCTCGACGTTAGTCATTGTCACCGTGTTGCCCGTGGTCGAGTCGATGTACTCGTAGTAGCGGTGCGCAATGCTGATCACTGATGCACGGAGCCGGTGGTTCACGATGACGGGTGAGCCATCGGGGCCGATGCTGCACGTGTGGCACGGTGCAGGCATGTCGACTGGCGACAGGAAGAGAAGAATTTGCTGTCCCCCAACACTGACCATGATCTTCTCGACCGTGCGAGAGGCGAAGACGCGGTCTCCACCCTCGCGCTCATACCTCCCCGCTGCCTGGTGGCGACGAGCGATGAGCGTGATCGAGTCTTCCGCAATGTCCATCAGCATCTCGCGCAACTTCCGGTTGCGGTTGATGGGGTCATTGTCAGCCCTGTCCTCCGACGCCTTGGGCCGCAGTACGGCGGGCGCGGGTGGAGTGGGCGTGGTCGGCGGGACGATTGGCGTCTTGTCCTCAGGGGCGAGGCCCTCTGCCGTCGCGACAGAGCTGGGTCCGGCGACGGGGTCGGTCGGAGCGTTTGCCGCGACGAAACGAGCGTAGGCGTCAGCAGCCTTTGCCGAAGTCGCGTCAGGGCCTGAGGCGAACCGTAGCTCACCCTCGCGCTCGAGAATGTAGACGAGAAGTAGGATCGTAGACTCGACGTCGTAGCCACGGAGGTACGTGCGGAGTGTGCTCTCAACGTAATTGACAGCGGCCGTTCGTCGGTTGGGGCGCATGAATGTTGGGCTGCGGTTCTGCGCGTCGGTGAAGGACGTCTTGACACGGTTCAGGAGGGACTCGACGACAGCAGCTCCTGGGAGCGTCAGCGTTGTCGTAGGTGCAGGCGGCGCGTCGGTTGTGTCCATGGCGCCGTCGGTGAAAGTGAAGACACGACGGGCGCACAGAGCGTTGACGATTGCCTGAACCGTAGTGTCAACATCGAATGCCTCGAGCTCCTTACGCAGTACACTCGTGACGTGGTTGGCCGCAGCCTGCCGCGTGCGAGGCGGCGGGGCGCCCGTGTTCGTGATGGCCATCGCTGCCATTTCAACCAAGTGTAACAGCTGCTCGCCCTCAGCGCCCCGGTAGGGCCGGCGAAGCTGCTCGTTGGTGTTCGAGATGTTAGTGTTAATTGCCGCGATAGTCGTCGTCTCACGGGCGATTGCGATCCACGTGCGCAACGTTGTCACGTCATCCTCAGTGGCCGTGTCTGCAATTATGCGTGTGACGGCCGCATTCAGACGCTTGTGCTCACTGTGGCCTTTCGGGTTGATGAGCGGGCGGGTCGCCAGCAAGTGCCAATGCGGGTGGCTGTGGTGAGCGTGAGTGCCGTCAGCGCACGGGATGCCGGGGTTCACGTCGAGCGCCGGCGGGATCGGGAACCGCCCGTTCTTCGCGTGTCCGGAGATGTCGCGGGCGATCACAAAGAACTCCATCTCCCTGGTCGGGTCACGAACGGGGTGCGACGTAGGGAGGCTTTCAAGCGCAGCGATGAGCGCGGAGTGAGCAGTACGAAGTCCGTCATTGGGCGCGTCACGACGGTGTGCCGAGGGAATGGGGCGGGCAACAAGGGTACCATTCTCCTGGCGGCCGACGACATGGGGGTGGCAGTCAGCACACGTCTCGTTGGCGAAAGACAGGTCCGACGGCGAGGCATGTGCGCATCCTCCGTGAATACCGCGGTACGGTAATTGGAGGCCTGCGTGAAGACGGGGTACATGTTGTCGTGGGGCTTGGGGAAGCGGTGCGCGCGCGCCTCCTCCGAGTCGCCTTCCGCATCGATAGCGTTGCGGACGCGAGCCCAGCAGACACCGGGGCCCTTCGGCTCGAGGTACGTCGTGAGCATCTGGAGGGCGGGGCAGTAAAGGATGGTACGCGCGTGGATCTGGCGCTGGTCGCTCGAAGGGATGCCATCACGAAGCCAGTCAGTGCACTGGATGCCGTCGACGTGCATGCGGTTGTTAACACGGCGAGTGTGCATGTTGTAAGCAACGTTGTCGAGCCAGTCAGTGCAAAGGGGTACCAAGGACTCGCAGCCCTCGACCGCCGGTAGCGAGTCGATTTCGGGCATCTTGGCGGGCGGGGCCTTGTAGTTCGGGGTCGGCCGCCCACTTCCCTTCGAGACGTTCCCCTCCTGCTGCGAGGTGGCTGCGGGGGAGTCGGTGCTCGATTTGGAGGTTAGCGGGCCGAGTGCAGTGTCCATCGGCGACTCTGTGACGGGGTCCCCCAGGGCGCAGTACGTCCGGGTCTTCGGCTCCCGCACAGAGTCAGCGTCGGAGTTCGTGCTCTTCGCCGAGGGGCGGCCGCGAAGGTGAGCGACCTCGTGACTGCGACGCGGGCGACGGGATTGATGGCGTTCGGGCGCGGGCGGTGCATACGGCCAAAGTTTCGAGTGAAGAGCGGGGTTTTCTTGGACGTGACGGGAGCCAAGGCGGCGGACATGCGAGTGTGGTCGTGCCGGCGGAGGCCAGCGTTGATGAGGTCGCGGATACTGCCGGCAGTGACGCCCCGCCGGGGCTGCGCACACCGAATTGGAACACGGGACTCGGCCGCAGTACGGCTTCCCGTTTCCATCTCTGTCGACAAGTCAGACGGGGCCGGCGACGACGGGCCGGTCGCGTGAGTCGACGAGGGGGACGGCGACGCGGGTTCAGCGACGGGGATGGCGACGGGACGGGGGCCGTCCTCTCCGCCGCCGACGTTACCGGCTGCGTCGCCGTCGTGGCGTTGACGTCCCGAACGAAGTGCGCGATGTCCGATGCCGAGGGCTGCGTCGGCGTGATCGGGACAGTTTGCACCGGAGCGATCGGTACCATGGCCAGGCTGTCCGTCGTAGCCTCGGTCTCCCGGCCCGAGTCAGGACCACCGGACTGCACGGCGTCTCCGTGGTCAGTCGGGCGAGGGTTCGGGGGCGGCGCGTTAGCGATGGGGCCGGTCGGGCGCGGAGACGGCGCGTCAGCAACGGAGCCAGTCGGGCGCGAAGGCAGCGCGTCAGTGACGGGGCCAGCCGGGCGCGAAGACGGCGCGTCAACAACGGGGCCAGTCGGGCGCGAAGACGGCGCGTCAACAACGGGGCCAGTCGGGCGCTGCATCGGGGCGGGATTGCCGAGGAGGGTGGCGTTAGATCCCGTCCCGCCTTGGCCGCCGCCTCCACCGCCGCTCTGGTAGCCGCCCCTGCCACCGCCGCGATGGCCACCACGGTGCCCGCCGCCTCCTGCGCCGCCAGCACCACCATCGGGGCCACGCTTCGGGGACGGACCGTGTGGGGGACCGCCGTCGTGCTGGCGCTTGCCACTGGGGCAGCGGTTCTGCGTGTGACCCTCCCTCCGCAGTTGTAGCAGCGCACCGGCTTCGTGCACGCCGACGCGTGGTGGCCGTGCTCGCCGCAGTTCCTGCAAGGGGCGGTTTGTAGCTGCGCCGGAGCGACGGGTACAGAGTTCGACGGCGGGGGACCGCGTTGTAGGACGGTGCCTGCGGGCCGCCAGGGATGAGGCCGCAGAGGCGGGCCGCAGCCAGGACCTCGGGGTCTTGGCAGCCTTGGTTGACGAATTTGAGTAGTTCCCGACGGTACGGGTGAGAGCAACACTCGTGGTAGTCGTCAGAGTAGTGATGGATGTCCGCGGCTCCCAACGACCGACAACGTGTGCAAATGTGATCGTTGGTGCCGGGCCTCACCCTCGGGCGCGCGTCGCGCGGGTAGCCCTGGCTCGTACGGATCGCCGTGACCGTCTGCGTACGGGCGTAATCGTAGGGGCGGCCGATGGGCGGGCGATTGCCGTAGTCCTTCCCGGGCACCGGTGCGTGCCAGTCGCAGCAGCCGGGACGGGCTTGTGGCCCGGCGCCGGCTGCTGGGGCGCGGGGAGGGCGGATTGGTAGATCGGATTGGTTGTCGGCGGGGTCGACGGCGTCGTGTGGACGAGATTGACCGAAGAGCCGAGTAACTGCGAGTGCGGGCCGAGGGCGCAGGGGACGACGAAGGCGGTGGGTGTACGGAGTGCCGCTGTACGGCGCCGTGTACCCGTCGTCGCCATCGTTGTCGTAATCGTACCCGTCGACGTTCGCCGCGTTGATGCTGGCGCCCTTCTTCGAATTCCCAGTAGGAATCGAGGGCTCCCCAGCAGTCGTCGTCACAATCAGAAAGCCCGCCTCCCGAATGAGCGACTGCGCACGAGTGCAGAAGAGGTTAAACCAGGTCTCCTTGTCCTTGGGAGTCATCCCATCGGTCGGCGACAGGTCCTGCGCCATCGTCTTCAGCTTCGGCAGTAGATTCAGCGCCAGGTCGTAATTGGCCTTGCGCTGCTGCTCGTACGGGAGGCCGGAGTACAGGCCGTGGTGTAGCGTCTTGCGCTCCGTGATCTGCTGCTCGAGCGTGTCATAGACGTCCAGCGCCTGCACAGTGTGGCCCGTCTTGTCACGCGGCAGGTCAGTGAACGCGATGAGGTCACAGATGTTGGCGAAAATACGGTCCAGTTGAGTGCCATCGTACGCCGCGATGAGCTCCTCCTTGAGACGCTTGCGCTCAGCGGGGTCAATCATGCGAACGAGGCTCTTAATGTACGAGGGGACGCCGCGAATAATGTCCGAGGGCATCTCAGCCCGGAGTTTGTCGACGACGGCCTGTCGCGTCTGGACGGCCTTCTGCGCCGCCTCCTTGGCCGCCTCCTCCGTAGCCGTCGCGAGTGTCGCCTTCGCCTTCGTGAGCTCGCTCTCTGCGTCGACGAGGTTTTCGACGAGAGACCGGTGCAACTCGACCGTCGAACGGTAGACTTCCGTTAGTCCCGCCGGCAGCGAACGGACACCGAAATCGACGGCGTGGTACGCCGCCTGCGAACCGTCGTCCAGCAGGGAGTACTTCTTGTCTCCGCGAGTAGCCGAACGGATGGCGTTGTGATGTTGGAAGACGCCGTTGGGCGAGACGGGAATCCCGGTGGTGTGGCCCATCTTGCCGTCCTCCATCTTGATCGCCTGCGGCGGCTCCGCGCCCATGACTCGCCGGCGCGCGATCTCCTCGGCGTGCGCCGCTGCGACTCGGGCCGTGCGGTTGAGCATTGTCAGTTGGCCGGGGGAAGGTCGGGCCATCTCGCCGGAAGTCATGCCTTCGCGCTCCATCACGCGGTCGTTCGACGTAGACGTTGCCGTCGGGCCGCGACCGCAGTACGGTACGCGAGCTGGCCCGTGACCGTCGTTCGAGTCGGACCGCCGCAACCGATCCCCGATGCGCGCGCGGCACGAACGATGAGCCAGGGAGCTAGCCGATGCCGCGGTACGGCGGGCTGCTCCCAACTGCGCGAGTGAGCGGCGGAGGCGCGTCCGAAGCTTCGAGAAGGGAAGCGTCGGCGGCGAGGCGGGTCAGCGGAGTGCGTCCGCCAGTAGCGGTGCTCTCCGAAAGCGTCAAGCGTTCGCCTCCTCGTAGTCCAGCGGGTTCACGCTCGCGGCCAACGGACGTGCGCAGCAAGTCCGTCAGCTGGCGTGCGCTGGTCCCGGCGAGGATGTTTTATGAGGTTTTATACGTCCCAGTAGACCTTAGCAACCTTCCCGTAGCGTACCAGCAGCAGGCGAGCAGGCTGTCACGTTGCAAGAGAAAGCTGCTAATCACAGACTACTGTGTACCCTAGGACACGGCTACCGGAAAGTACCAAGCTAGAGTCAGAAAAAGTAGCTAGGGTCGCATCTTCGTACAGGGGTACAGTGACTCAGGAAATCGCGAGAAGCCGCGGGTCAAGTCACGGTACTACTGCGAACGAAGTGCAAACGAAGCACTAACGGCTAGGAAACCCTATCGGCAACAATCGATGACATGACTTTGACATGCCATCCGATGATCATGATCATCGGATGCCATGATGGCATGGGAATCCTCATGGCCGCCGCCGGCCGGAAACCGTGAACGCATCTTGGTTGCGGGTGGCCCAGTGGGGCATGGCAAGTTGCCAAACTTGGAACTTCGGAAATGGGCCGGGAGTCATTGCCAGTTGACTCGGTGAATCATGATCATGATCAGTGAATTTCCGAGGCTCCGAGGCCGCGGCTGTGCACGTGGGTGCTCGTAGACTCTCGGGCTCTGATCATGAGAGGTACCGTATCGCAGCCGTACCGTAGACGTAGTACGGCCCGGCCGGGCGGCCGCGAGCGCCGGTTCTCAATTTTGCAAGCGCCATCATGGCATTCAATGATTCTATATATGATACGCCCGCGGCGGCGCCGGCGCGCGCCGCGCGCGCGGCGTACGCGTACCTACGCGTCGGCGCGCGCGCGCGGCGCGGCGCGCGCGGCGCGGCCGGGCGCGCGGCCCCTAGGCCTGGCCATGGCCCAGTGGGCCCGGGCCCCTGGGCCATATTTGAGCTCGGCACTCGCTGGCTCAGTATACGTAACGTTAACCCAGCAGTATCGATATCTGAGCGCACCAGAGCGCCGCCGAGTCCCGTTTGCGCCGTCACGACTAGTACCTACCGGACTCGGCGATCAAATTGCACGGGGGAGGGGGAATCCAGTCCCGGGTACGGTCATTCGTTTGGTGCGCGCGGAGCCAACTTGAAGTTCGAGCGCGCAAGCACAGAGCTGCGCGCGGGCTAGGCTTTTAGCCGCCCAATACAATTTTGGGCTATACGTGGCGCGCAAGCCCGAGTTCGTAGACATCTTGCGTGCGCAAGCAACCAGCTGTTTCGGCTGTTTCGCGCCCAATCGTCATTAGCGGTTCAGCAACGATGGGGTCAAAGAAGAAGCCGACAACGAAGCCCCCCTCTGCAACGGCGACCGAACCAGCGGGTCTGCCGATTGACGCTGACATGTCCGCCCCGGGCAAGGGCGAGGCCTCCGCGCAGTGCGCAATATCTCTATGGGCGCGTTTCTTTTATGCTGATCGGCCCGCGCTCCGCGCACGCCCAGGTCCCAGAAGGACACCGCGCGCGAAGCACCCTCCACCAGCCCGCCCGCGCGACCGACCGCAGCCGTCGCCCAGGCCATTGCCGCAGCTGTTGGGCTCCCCGCGAATGCGTACGAGGAGCCCCAAGACGATGTGAAGGAATTCTACAACCTGCGCGCCCTCAAGATCGACGCCGAGGCCGCGCGCCGCGACTACTCCGAGAAGCGCGTGAAAGCCCCGAGCTGGCAGGCGGCTGGGGAGGCCTTCCGCGCGCGGCTGCAGGCGGCGGCACAGCACCGCATCGGCGCGGAGCGGCTGGAGGAGATGCTGGCGACTTTGACCGGTATGCAGGAGCGCGAGTGCCTGGCGGTCCTCGGCGAGCTGGAGGCCGGCCTGGCGAGCCTTCACTTCCTGGACGACGAGGAGTCGCTGCGGCTCGCGGAGCAGCTCGCGGTCACGCAGCTCGGGTCGCCCTTTGAGGCGGCGCGCGAGGCGGCCGTCCGCATCCTCAACGCCGTGTACGACGGGCACGACTGGCAGCTCGGCGGGCGTCCCCTGGAGGCCAGCGTGCGCGCCGTGGGCGAGCCCTTCGCGGTCATGACCGGGATCCGGCCGGACGACCCGAGCGTGGACCTCTCGCGCGTCGTGCTCGAGGTCTTCGGCCCCTCGTACGACTTCTACTCGAGCGAGCTGCTCCTCACGCAGCACGCCCTCACCATCGACGATGACGGATTCGTTACCGTCCGCACCCCCGCGCCGCCCGCCGCGCCCGCGCCGCCGCCGACCGCCGCACGCAGGTCGACCTGAAGCCGTTTCCGCGCGCCGGCTTCTTCGACTGGCGGCTGGCGCGCATCGGAGGCGTCTCGACGCAGCCGTTCAACCTGCCGGCCGGCGCGCAGGGCCGCGTCCGCGGCCGCTTCGTCGTCCTCCCGCGCGACGTCCGCTCCGAGCAGATCCACGAGGGTCCGCCCTTCCTTTCCTTTCCTTTCCTTTCTTCTCTGAGCGGGGCGGCAGTGGTGGTGGACATGCAGGACGGCGAGTGGGACCGGGAGACGGGCGCCTTCGTGAGCCGCGGCGACTTCGCGCGCGTGCGCGAGGCGCTCCCGCGCTACAAGGCGGACGGGATCACGACCGTGTACCTCATGGGCGCCCTCGAGCGCGACAACGTGCGGACGCGGGACGGGAGCTTCCCGCGCCCCGACGCCTCGCCCCTCGCCCTCGTCGACCGCGTCGCGGCCAACGGCATGGCCGGCGGCCCCGCCGGCCTCCGCGAGGTCGCCGACACCGCCTCGGCGCTCGGCATGAAGGTCGTCGTCGACGCGACCGACTTCGTGAGCGCCTTCCGCGCCTCGCGCAAGTACGAGGCCCTCTTCTGCAGCACCCTCGACGAGCGCGGCCGCAAGGCGAGGCCCCGCCCCGCCCCTCCGCCTCGGCCCCGGCGCTGACGGGGCGCGGGGCGGCTGGGCAGGTGGTGCTGGAGAACCCGACGGACGGGGTGCCGTCGGCGGTACTGAACTACCGCAAGCTCGCCACCTGGGAGACCCTCGTCGCCGAGATCCTCGCCCTCGTCCGCCCCCGCCCCGCGCCGCCCCGCCCCGCCCCGCCCCCCGCGCGGGGGCCGACACGCGGGGGCGCAGAGCCGGGAGTACGGGGTGCACGGGGTGCGGCTGGAGCGGGGCCACAGCTGGCCGCAGCTCTTCGAGGCGAACTTCGAGGAGCTGATGCGCATGGACCCGGCGCCCCAGGGCGGGGCGCGGCCGCACTACGAGCCCCTCGAGGTCCTGGAGGCGTGCGTCGTCAAGCCGGCCCTCGCCGGCGGCTACTGGCGCACCGCGGCCGCCGCCGCCGGCTACGCGAACCCGCTCCTCGCCAAGCTCGCCCGCGCCGTCTGGGCCGTCGACCCCGAGTTCCTACTCCTCGCCGACTGCGACTGGTGCCCCCCGCCCCGCCCCCCCGCCCGCCGGGCCGGGCCGGGGCGGCGGCTGAGGGGGGCGGGGCAGGGCCGAGGTGCAGCGGCAGGTGGCGCTCTCGGGGTGCGTGCCGCACTCGGCGCGGCTGGCGCAGACGATCGCGGGGATGTTCGGGCGGAGCCTGGAGAAGCACGGGCCGATCGGGCACGCGGAGAAGCACACGTCGGCGGAGGTGCGGGCGGCGCTCGAGCAGGCGACGGCGGACCTCCCCGAGGGCTACGTCGGCGTCCAGTCCATCTGCACGCACGCCCTCCCGTACCCCGCGCTCTCGTTCGACGCGGGGGCCTGGGTCGCCGCCGACCTCCTTTTCCTCCTCCCCGACGTCCCCATGACCTTCATCGGCGAGGACGAGGGCCGCGCCTACCGCGCCCCCCTCGCCGGCCTCTTCGCGCCGCCGGACGCCTCGGAGTACGTGGAGCGGCACCGGGAGCCGGCGGCGGGGACGCCGACGCGGCACCTCGCGGAGCGGTACATGAAGCGGGTGACGAGCGCGACCAAGGCGCTGCAGGAGATGCAGGCCGAGGAGGAGCAGGCGGCGGAGAACGCCCTCGGGGCCGCCCAGCGTCGCCTCGCCATGTCCCGCTCCATGTCCTACGGCAACTTCGGCCGCGCCGGCCTCGACGCCGAGCCGGCCGCCCCCATCGAGGCCGGCCCCGCGGCGGGGCGCCGCGTGGGGGGCCTCCCCGCCCACACCCTCGAGCTCCTCAACCGCCTCCGCGAGAGCAACGCGCGCGGCTCCTCCGACTGGGGCTACGGCCGCCGCCGCGCCGCCGCGCCGGAGATCGGCTACGGGCTGGACCTGATCAAGGTGCACTACGACGCGCGGCGCGACCTGCGCAAGCGGCTCGGCGTGCTCCAGCGGGGCGCCCTGGTCGCCCTCGAGGCGCGCCACAAGTTCGGGACGCACGACCGCGTCGTCGCCTTCGCGCGGCACCTCCCGGCGGGGGCGACGGAGAGCGGCGAAGCGGAGCTCGTGCTCGTCGCCGTGAACCTGAACGACGTGGAGAGCATCGTGACGGTGGACTGCGGGCCGCTGGAGGGGGCGATCGGGGCGGAGGCGCAGAGCGGGGACCTGGAGGAGGTGGCGCACGCCTTCGAGTGGGTCGACCTGCTCCACGACGACGTCCCCTACGACGTCCGCCCCCGCCCCGCCCCGCTTGCTCCGCCCCGCCGGCCTGACGCGTGGGGCGGGGCTCTGCAGCCGGAGGACGAGAGCCGGCCGCTGTTCACGCGGGACGAGGTCCTCCACGGCCACAACTTCGTGACCCTGCAGCCCTTCAGCACCGCCTGCTGGCGCCTCGTCCGCCGCCTCGCCACCCCGGCCCTGCAGCAGCGCCTGCTGCACTCGTCGGTGCGGCGGCTGCGCGTGGCGATCGACACGGAGACGGAGGACTCGCACAACCACGTCTACGCGACCCTGCGCCTCGCCCTCGCGAGGAAGGACGTCCGCGCCTTCGCCAAGTGGCTCGACGCCCTCGCCCAGAAGGCGCCCCCGCCCCCGCCCCCGGCCCCATTCCGCCGCTCACGGCCGGGGGCGCAGTGCGGGCAGGTGCCGCTGCGGGCGTCTTCGGACGGGTGGCCGACGGGGGAGGTGATCGAGGTGCTGCCGCTGGTGAAGGCGGCGGTGGAGATGATCTCGCGGCGCAAGGGCGACGGCCCGGCGCTGCTGGCGACCTACTCGGCGTACGTGACGGCCCTCTGCCGCGTGGACGGCGAGGGGCCCGACCTCCCCGACGACGGCGTCCGCCCCGCCCGCCCCCCCGCCCCCAGCCCTCCCGGCGCCGGCCTGACGCTGGGGCAGACGCTGACGGCCTTCGACCTCGCCCGCGAGCTCCACAGCGTCAACTCCCTCGGGCCCATCGGTGCCCCCCGCCCCCGGCCCCGCCGCTCACTTGGCCCCGCGCTGGCGCTGAGGCGGCGTTTGCGCAGTGTTCGTGACGCCGGAGCTGGGCAAGTGGTCGACGGTGGGCGGCCTCGGCGTGATGGTGGACGAGCTTTCGGTGACGCTCGCCGAGATGGGCGCCGACGTCTACGTCGTGAGCCCCTACTACAACCGGAACCGCAAGGGGGAGAGCGACTACCTCAAGGGGGACGGCATCGCCTACTCGAAGACCATCGCGGCGGAGATCGGCGGCGAGCGCATCGAGGCCGGCGTCCACGAGGGCACCGTCAAGGGGTCCGCCCCCCACCCCGCCCCGCACCGCCCCGGCCCCACCCGCCGCCCCCGCCGCCCCGCTGCATTGCGCATCGCCGGCGGCTGACGTGGCGGCAGCGTGCGGCTCTTCTTCATGCACAACCACGTCTATTTCCCCTTCGCCTACAACCAGCACAACGCCTCCGCCGAGTACCGCACCAAGCAGCTCGCCTGTCCGCAACCCGCCCCGCCCCGCCCCGCCCCCCCGCGTCGCGTCGCCGACGCCGGGGGCAGTCATGGCGAAGGGCGCGCTCGAGGTCCTCTGCGCCTACGGCATCCACCCCGCTGTCGTCTGCTCCAACGGCGCGCGCCCCCGCCGCCCCCGCCCGCCCCCTCTGCCGGCCGCCGAGCCGCTCACACGGGCGCCCTTGCAGACTGGTTCACGGGGCTGACGGCGGCGTACGCGAAGCACGGGCACTTCGGGACCTACTTTAACGGGACGAGCTTCATGCACATCGTCCACAACCTCGACCCCAGCTACGAGGGTCCGCCCCGCCCCGCCGCCCCCCGCCCCGCGTCGCCCCCGCCCCGCCGGCGCCCGCCAACGGGGCGGGGCAGGGCGCTTCTACCCGAAGGAGGAGGAGGGCACGATGGACCAAGTGCACCGGCTGCCGACGTACCTCATGTGCGACACCTCGTGGGAGCGCATCATCCTGAACCCCTCGCGCTGCGCCATCCTCGCCTCGTGCCAGTGGGGCACCGTCTCGCGCTCCTACCGCGAGGACCTCCTCCGCTCGAGCCCCCTCAGCGGCCTCCTGCGGAACCACGCGCAGCCGTTCGGCTTCCCCAACGGCATCCCCGTCAAGGAGCGGGAGCGGATCATGCGGGAGAAGGTGGGGAGCGACCACAACGTGGCCAAGGGCATCCTGCAGACGCGCTACTTCGGGTACGGGGAGCCGGACCTGGCGGTGCCGCTCTTCGCGTTCGTGGGGCGCATCACGGAGCAGAAGGGCGTGCACCTGATCGCCAACGCCATCGAGGAGCTCATCGGCCACTTCCAGGGCCGCGTCCAGTTCCTCGTCGTCCGCCCCCGCCCCGCCCCCGCCCCGCCCCCGCCATCCCGGGCCGACGCGGGGCGGGGCGGGCAGGGCGGCAAGGCGTCGGACGACGACCCGTACTCGAAGGGCGTGGCGGACAAGCTGCACTACCTGCGCCACAAGTACCCCTACGCCGTCTGGGCCGCCCCCGGCGAGTTCTTCACCGACGGCCCCCTCGTCAACCTGGGCGCCGACTTCGGCCTCATGCCGTCGCTCTTCGAGCCCGGCGGCATCGTGCAGCAGGAGTTCTTCGTGGCGGGCACGCCCGTGATCGCGTTCAAGACGGGGGGCCTGAAGGACACGGTGCACGAGTACAACACGACGACGCAGGAGGGCAACGGCTTCACCTTCGAGGCCCACACGCACGGCGACCTCGTCTACGCGGTGAAGCGCGCGCAGGCCGTCTTCGCGGACCCCGCGCAGTACGCGACGCTGCGGGCCCGGGCGCGGGCCTCGGTCATCGACGCCGAGGAGGTTGCGATGGCGTGGTACGCCGAGTTCGCCCGCCTCCGCGGCAAGGTCCCCGCCATGCGCCCCAAGGAGGCACGCCCCGCCCCGCCCCCGCCCCGCTCCGCTTCCCCGCCCGGACCCGAGCCGCGGCGCAGGAGGACCTGGGTGCGCCGGAGGCGCTGGAGGAGGTGCGGGCGATGCGGGCGAGGGGCCCCGAGCCGCGCCCGCCCCAGCCCGCCGTCTTCTTCCTCAACAACACCCGCGCCCGCACCGTCCAGGCCCGCTCCGACGCCCCGCCCCCGAGCCGGCGGCGGCTGGCTAACGTGGGATGGGCTTGGCAGATCTCGGGCTCGTGGGACGCGTGGGCGCAGAAGATCAGCCTGGAGCGGGGCCAGGGCGCGCACGAGGACGACTGGATCATCGCGCTGAACCTCCCCGCCGGCTCCTACGTCTACAAGTTCATCGTGGACGGGGAGTGGAAGCACGTCGAGGGGCAGCCGACGGTGCGCGACTCGGCCGGCATCGTCAACAACCTCAAGGTCGTCGTCGGCCCCACCGGCGAGACCCGCAAGAAGTTCAACACGCGCCTCCAGTGCTAGGCGCTACGTATCAACATTTACGAGTAGCTTTGTTTTTTGGGCCCCGCGGGCCTCTCGTAGCAGCAACGCGCCCTTTCATTTGCATAGACGCATGGCGCACCAATTTTGAAGCTGTGGGCAGTGTGAAAATGTATACTACGGGGGTTTTCTCTTTATGATCGTTTCGAATTATCATTCTCCTTTTCGCACTGCTTTTGTCTCACAGCGTTCACTCATGTGCATTTTTCAATTGTTTTAGCCAGTTAGACCCTAGCTCGCACTGCCAACAAGGTCCAGCTAGCGCTGGACGGCATGTACATGTAGGACGGATTATTCACAGCGGCTCTAGATCTGTACCGATAAATATATACACACCACTACGCACGCGCGCCCACGCCCGCGGCGGTGGGGTCAGGAGGAGGGGAGGGGGCCGGCGCCCGGGGCGAGGGTGAGGGGCCGGAGGTCGGGGAGGGTGGCGGGGGCGCGGCACGAGGGGCACGTCGGGGCCTTCTCCTGCGGGGCCCCCTGGGGTAAGGCTCTGGGGGGCCCCCGGCGGGGGCGCGCCCCCGCCCGGCCGCGCACCAGGGGGCCCAGCTTCGTGCTCAGCAGCGCCGCCTCCGCGCACCCCCTGCGCGAGGTCCCGTCAGCCGGCGCCCGCGGCCGGGCGGGGGCGCGGTGGCGGGGCGGGGCGGGGGCGGGGCGGGGCGGGCCTGCAGAAGACGTGGGAGCAGGGGAGGGCGACGGGGGCGCGCTCGAGGAAGCACTCGAGGCAGACCGCGCAGCGCAGCGACTCCAGCAGCGCCTCCAGCCGCTGGCCCCGCCCCGCCCCCGTCGCCCCGCGCCCTCCCGACACGCGGGCGGGACGGGGGGGGCACCTGCTCGGCGGCGCGCTGCTCCTGGCGGGCGGCGGCGGCCTCGGCGGCGCGTGCCGCCAGCTCGCCCCGCACCGCCTCCAGCTCCGCCTCGAGGCGCCGCGCCCCGCGCGCCTCCCGCGCCGCCCCTCCTCCGACGCCTGCCGGCACGTCAGCGGGGGGCGAGGGGGCGCGGGGCGGGGCGCGCGTCGGCGAGGAGCTGGGCGAGGGCGGCGGCGTAGGCCGAGGCGAGGAGAGGGCACTCGGCGGCCTCGACCTCCTCCCCGAAGGCGGCGAGGAGCTCCCCGCAGGCCGCCCCGCCGGCCTCCCCCGCCCCTCCAGCAACGCCCCGAGGACCTCCCGCAGTGCCCCACCGCCCGCAGCGCCGCCTCCCCCAGCCGCCCTCGCCCCGCCCCGCCCCCCACCGCCTTCCGCCCCTCCGCCTGCCGCGACCGCGAGGGAAGGGCGAGCGCGCCGGCAGGGGCCCCTGCGCGGCGGCCTGGCGCGGCGTCGCCGGAGCGGGGGGCGGGCGGGGCCGGCGCGGGACGGGGCCGGGGCCGGGGGGCCAGAGGGGCTCGGCATCATCGGTGGGGCGAGCTCGGCGAGGGGGCGCCGCGCGAGGGGCCCGAGGGCGGCGCAGCGCTGCCGGAGCGCGTCGCGGGCGTCGGGCGCCGCGAAGGGCAGCCGCGCCGCCGCCCGCTGCACCTCCTCCGCGCTGCGCCCGCACCGCTCGAGCCCCCGTCGCGGAGGGCCGGCGGGCAGGGCTGGAGGCGGGCACCTCGCAGCGCAGAGGGGCCCCGGGGAAGCGGCCACCTCGTCGTCGCCGAAGCCCGGGCCCCAGCCCGAGCGGCGCGGGGTGAAGGGGCGCCGGGGGCCGGGTGCGGGGCGGCCGGGGCGGGGGCGGGGGCGGGGGCGCGGGGCGGGGAGGGGCTGGAGGGCGGCGGCGGCCTGGAGGAGGAGGGCCCGCGCGACGTCGCGGGCGCAGGCGAGGCCGCCCCGGCGGAGGAGGGCGCGCAGCGCGGGCGGGAGGGCGGCGCGGGGGCGGGGCCGGCGTGGAGGGCGGCGTGCGTGAGGGCGTCGAGGAGGGCGGCGAAGAGGGGCCCCGGTGCTCCGCCGCCCCCGGCCACCGCAGGCACGCCGCCAGCGCCCCCAGCGCCCGCCCCAGGAGCTCGTCCCCGCCCCGCCCCTGCGCCCCGTCAGCCCACCCCGCGAGGCGAGCCGCGAAGGCGGGCGGAAAGGGGGCGCACGCGGGGTCGGCGGGGCCGGGGCGGCGGAGGGGGCGCGGAGCGGGAGAGCGAGGCGGAGGAGGAGGGCGACGAGGTGCGGGGCGTGCGGCTCGGCGGCGTCGCAGCGGGCGGCGAGCGGCTCGAGCAGCTCGAGAGCCTCCAGCAGGCGCCCCGCCGAGGCCGCCCCGCCGCCACCCGCCCCGCCACCGCCACCAGCTCCCCGCCCCCGCCGCCCCACCGCCGCCCCGCCCTCCAGCAGCGCCCGCAGCGTCCCCAGCGCCGCCCCGCCAGCTGCGCCCCGCATCGGCGGCGCTGCGGCGGGGGCCGGGCGGGGGCGGGCGGGGCGGACGGCGTGGGGCCCGTCGCCGGGGAAGCGGGCGAGGAGGGCGAGGGCGGCCTCCGCGAGGGCGCGGGGCGGGGGCGGCCCGCCGTCCAGGGCCGGGGCCGCCGCAAGGGCCGCGAGCCCCGCGGGGCTCCCCACCAGCGCCCGCGCCTCGTGCATCGCCGCCGCTGCCGCCCGCCCGTCACGCCCCGCCGGCGGCCGCCGCGCGGGGGTGGGCGGGGAGGAGCACCGAGGAGCGGCGCGTCGACGGCCGGGGAGCGGAGGATGGCGACGAGGAGCGCCGGCGCCGCCCGCCGCCGCGCCTCCGCCACCTCCGCCCCCCCGCCCCGTCGCCGCCCCCTCCTCCCGCCCCTGCTCGCCCGCCGCCGCGCTGCGCCGGCCCCGCCCCGCGCCGGCAGCGGTGGAGTCGACGGGGCGGTGGCGCGGCCGGCCTCCTGGCGGGGGCGTGAGGGGCGCGGGGCGGGCGGGCGAGGGGCGCGCACGGCGATGCGGGCGACGAGGGCGGCGGCGCGGGCGAAGTCGCTCTCGCGCTCGGCGTGCAGGCGGCGGGGGGCGACGTAGGGGTGCAGCCCGAGGCACGCCTCCAGCAGGCCGCGCCAGCTCGCCGCGACGGGCCCCTCGGCGAGCTTCCAGAGCGAGGCGGCCGCCCCGTTGCGGACCTCCTCGTCCCCCTCGAAGAGGCAGGCCAGGAGGGCCGGCAGCACCGACCCGTGGAACGCCGCCGCGAACCCCCGCTGGCCCGTCACCTCCGCCGGGAGGGCCGCGAGCGCCGCGCCGACGCCTGCCGGAAGCGTCAGCGCTCGCGCGTCGCCGGCGCGCGGCACTCGCCTGCGGCAACGACGCGGCGGAGCTCGGGGGGCTTCTCCGGCCGCAGGACGTCGGCGAGGGCCGCGCACAGCTCCGGAAAGTGGCCCGCGAGGTCCGCCGCGGCCGTCGGGAGCGCCGCGAGCGCCTCCTCCACTTCGGCGCGCTGCGTGGATCGCAGGCGGGCCACGATCCTTGCGTGCGTGTTGCCCATCGCTTGCAGCTAGGGACACCTCGACGAGCTGGTCGAGCTGCGTGCGCCGCCTTCACGCAACGGCCGATCGCTGCAGAGAACGTTTCGAACTGCACGCGAGCGCGGGCGGTCCTCGGCGCCTGTCACGCCAGCGCAAGTGCTGCCGCATGCGTCGGGAATGCCGAGCTCGGTCGCTGGAGATGCCGCGCGCCTCTGAAGGTCGTCCGAAATACCATACCCAGGCTTAACGCTGCTTAGCGGCTGCAAGCTTAAGCGGCTGCTTCAAGGCTTCCTCGCTATTTCTGATCTGAATTTCGATTTTTAACGAGGCCCTCGTGATCGAGCTCGAGCTTCCGAGCCCAAGAATTCGAAACGCCTCTGCGATCAAATGTTAACCGTTGAACGCCCAGCGGCTGTGACAGCGGTATTCCAATTGCGCATGCAAGTTCCGAGGTTCGAATCGAAGTTCGATTCCCGGCGGCTGATCGTGACTCAGTGAGTCCCGGCGGGGCGGCCCCGGCCCGGCGGCCCCTGGCCCAGTGGCGCTGGCCAGCACTCACTCGAGCTCAGTCGTTGTGATCAGCTTTTCATTCAATGATTCGTGGTCGATATATCGGTCATCGGATATCAGAGGCGCGCCGGGATCTGGGCGCTGCGCGGGCAGTGCGCCCTCAGGCCTCAGGAGATGATGCACTTGTCGCCGATGGGGGCGCACGGGCCGCCGCTCGTCGCGCTCGGCTTGCCGGAGCTCGCGCCGGCCGCCGGCTGCGGGTTCTTGGGGTCGGTGAAGCAGCCGGGCGCGTAGTTCACCGCGTCTGCCCCGGCCCGCCACAGGCGCGTCAAGGCGGCCCCGGGCGGGCGGGCGGGGCGGGCGGGCGGGGCGGGCGGGGCGGGCGGACCGGCGGGGACCTCGAAGAGGCCGTCGACGGAGAGGTAGCGCTCGCCGGTGTCGTAGTTGAAGGTGAGGACGGTGGCCCCGTCCGGGATGTCGGGCAGCTTCTTGGCGACGGCCGCCAGGGAGGCCCCCGAGGAGATGCCGACGAGGCAGCCCTCCTCCTTCGCGCTCCGCGTCGCGTACTCGAACGCCTCCTCGTTCGACACCTGCCCCGCCGCCTTAGAAGCAGGAGGGCCGGGGCGGGGCGGGGCGGGGCGGGACGGGGCGGGGCGGGGCGGGGCGCGCCTGGATGATCCCGTCGAGGAGATCCATGTGGCAGTTCTTCGGCACGAAGCCCGCCCCGATCCCCTGGATCTTGTGGGGCGCCGGCTTCCCTGCGCCCCGCGTCAACCACCGCTGCGCGCCCCCGCGGGAGCCGGGAGCCGGGAGCCGGCGGGGGGCGCGCACCGCCGGAGAGGACGGGGCTGTGCGTCGGCTCCACCGCGTACACCTTCAGCTTGGGCCACTTCGCCTTCAGGACCTTCGCGCAGCCTGCGCCGCCCCGGCGGGGTCAGCGGCGCGAGCTTGCGGAAGGGGCCGCCGGCGCGGGGCCCGGCCTCGGGCACCGGTGATGTGGCCGCCGGTGCCGACGCCGGTGATGAGGACGTCGAGGCCGCCGGGGAAGTCCCGGATGATCTCCTCCGCCGTCGTCTGCGCTGGCGTCGGCCCCGCCGCAGCCACGCCGCGGGGCGCGCGCGGCGGGGCGGGGCGGTGCGCACGCGGACGTGCACGGCGATGTTCGCCTCGTTCTCGAACTCTGCCGCGCCGCTCGGGCCCGGGGGGCGCGAGGGGCGCCGGTGGCGGGGCGGGGCGGGGCGCACGCTGGGGGATCCAGGCGTTGGGGCGGGCGGCGGCGAGCTCCTTGGCGCGGGCGATGGCGCCGCCCATGCCCTTGTCGCGGGGCGTCAGCTCGAGCTTGGCGCCGTAGGCGACCATGATCCGCCGCCGCTCGATCGACATCGACTCCGGCATCACCAGCGTGATCGGATAGCCCTTCACCGCCGCCACCAGCGCCAGGCCTGCCCCGTGCCGCTCGCGTGAGGCCCAAAGCGCCGGAGGCGGGCCCCGGGACCGTGCGGCCGGGCGGCCGGGCGCGCACCGATGCCAGTGTTGCCTGGGGGCGAGCGCGTCCGATCAGAGAGCCGCGGGGCTCGGGCTCGGCGGCAACGGCGCGGGGCCGCGAACCGGAGGTAGGCTCGATGATCTCAGAGACGCCGGGCTTGAGGATGCCCTTCTTCTCCGCATCGAGGATCATCTCAAGCCTGCGGCCGCCCGTCTCCGATGTCAGATGCGCCACCCAACCGCAACGAGCTGTCACAGTGTGCTCGCGCGCACCCGATGCGGTCCTAGAAAGAGAGCCGTGTCAGTTTCATGCGTTTCCGAGAGATATGCGGAGCCGCACCTTAATTGAAGATCCGGGATTTTGCTTCTCCAGCTTTACGTAAACATCGACCTGAACGTGCGCGGCGCGCGCCGCGAGGTCAGACACCTCCGATCCGCGAGATATAACTGCCATCTGCCACGGCGCGCCGCCGAGTTCTAGAAACTCATGCAGCCGACCATACCTTGCGGTCCTTGTAGAGCTTATTGAGCCTCAGCACCGGCGTGTTGCCTGGTGTTCGCGGATTTCACAGTCGGCCGAAGAGACGCGCGCAGCGTACTGCGGCAGCGAAAGGCTCACCGATAGCGTCGGTGATGCTCGCGAACTTGACCATCGCGCTGGAGCTGGCCCAACTACCGGAATCGATATCTGGCCGAACGCCGTCAGAGCACGGTATCGGTACCCCTCCTCGAGCTGGTTCCGAAGAAAAGATAAGGCTCTCGAAGGCTTCGGATAACACGAACAGCCAGACGTGCATGCGCACGGCTCACGCGCTGGGGCGCTTCCGATCCATGCTGGTCATGACATGATCCATGAAGGCTCAACGCGTACGTCGCAGGCGGCAGGCCCTTCTAAAGAAATTCCAACTTCGAGCACGCGCTCGCAATATCGATCCAACATCGATTGCCCATTGCAGCTGCAGTGCGTATACGCACACGGCGAGCGCAGGCGGCGGGGGCGGCGGGTGGGCGGCTAAACGCGGACGTCGCCCTTGAGGGAGGCGAGGTCGACGCCGGCGCTCGCGAGCAGCGGGTCCACCTCCGCCGACAGGTACTCCTCCACCTGCCGCCCCGCCCCGCCCCGCCCCGTCACCCCCGCCCCCGAAGCGCCCTCGGGGGCCGGCGGCGGGGGCGCTCGCCTGCTCGGGGGCGCGGCCGACGAACTGGCGCGGGTCGCAGAGCTCGTCGAGGCGGTCCTGCGCGGCCGGGGTCGGCCCCGAGCCGGCGGGGCGGGCGGGCGGGCGGGGCGGGGCGGGGCGGGGCGGGGCGGGCCTTGACGGGGGCGAAGACGGCGTCGGCGCGGATGCGGTCGAGCAGGTCGTTGTCCTCCCCCTCGTCCTTCACACGCGCCCCCGCCGCCACCGAGTGCCTGGGCCCCGACCAAAGCGTCACGCGGGGGCGGGGCGGGGGCGGGTGCAGGGGGGGCAGGTGCGCACTGGCGGATGGACTCGTGGAGCTCCTGGCGGTCGCCGCCGGCCTTGACGGCGGCCATGAGGATGTTCTCCGTCGCCATGAACGGCAGCTCCGCCTCCAGGTGCCGCTCCACGATCTTCGGGTGCACCACGAGGCCGTCCGAGACGTTCAGCACGAGCTGCAGGATTGCGTCCGCCGTGAGGAAGGCCTCCGAGGTCGCCAGCCGCCGGTTCGCCGAGTCGTCCAGCGTCCGCTCCAGCCACTGCGTGCTGCCCCGCCCTCGGCCCCCCGCCCCCGCCCCCGCCCCCGCGCCGGCGGCGCGGCGCAAAGCACCTGGCGGTCTCGGCGGGGTTGATGAGGAGCGACTGCAGGAAGCGGGACAGCGAGCAGACGCGCTCGCAGCTGCGCGCCCCCTCAGCACGGGGCGGGAGAGGCGCGGGGGACCGGCGCGCCGCATGGGGTTGCGCTTGTAGGCCATGGCGGAGGAGCCGATCTGGTTCTTCTCGAACGGCTCCTCGACCTGCGCTGCGTCAGGCCGGGCCGGGCCAGGCCGAAGGGGCGGGGCGGGCGGGCCTCCTTGAGGTGGGCGAGCAGGCGGATGTCGTTCGCCATCTTGGCGGCGCTCTGCGGGGGCCTCAGGGGCGCCCGGCGGGGGCGGGGGCGGGGGCGGGGGCGGGGGCGGGGGCGCCTGGCCGAGGCCGGCGAGGGCGGAGAGGACGACGAAGTCCTGCTTGCGGGTGTAGGTCTGGCCCGTCACGCCCCACTTGCGCGCGAAGCCCATCCGCTCCGTCACCATCTCGTCCAGCTTCTTCACCTGCGCCCCCCGCCCCCGCTCGACGCCCGCCGGGGCGGGGCGGACGGGAGGGCGGGCGGGCCTTGGCGTGGTCGCCGTCGAAGAGGGCGAGGAAGGAGGCCTGGGTGCCCGTCGTGCCCTTGGCGCCGCGGAAGCGCAGCCCGTCCCGCACGGCCTTCAGCTGCTCGTAGTCGTACACCAGGTCCTGCCAGCCCCCTCTCGCCCGTCAGCCCCGCACCGCCGGCGGACCCCGCCCCCGCCCCGCTCGCCTGGATCCACAGCGTCGCGCGCTTGCCGACCTGCGCCGGCGCATCAGCCGGCGCGCCGGGGCCCCGGGGCGGGGCGGGCGCACGGTCGTGGGCTGAGCCGGCTGGAAGTGCGTGTACGCGAGCGTCGGAAGGTCCTTGTACTGCGCCCCGCCCCGGGTCGCACACGGAGGCCGGGAGCAGGCGGGGCGGGCGGGGAGGGCGCGCCTTGCGGGCAAACTTGGAAAGGGAGGAGATGGAGGCGAGGAGCATCGGCAGCAGGATGTCGATCCCGTCGCGCATCTGCCGGCCCAGTGAGGGGGGCGCCGGCGACCGGGCAGCCAGCCGGGCGGGCGGGCCTGGATGATCTCGGAGTTGTCCGTCACGTAGCAGCTCGTCGCGCCGAGGTGGATGATCGCCCTGCCGCCCCGCCGCGTCAGAACGGGGCGGGGCGGGGCGGGGCGGGGGCGTCGGGGCGGGGGGCGCACCGGGCCTCGGGGGCCTGGTCGCCGAGGGTGTGCACGTGGGCCATCACGTCGTGGCGGAGGCGCTTCTCGTGCGAGGCCGCCAGCTCGAAGTCGATGTCGTCCAGGTGCGCCTCGATCGCCCCGATCTGCCGCCCCCTCGCACCCCGCACGCCGCGGCCGGTCCCGCCGGCACGCCCCCGCACCTGCACGTCCGTGATGTCCAGCCCCAGCTCCTTCTCCACACGCGCGAGCGTGAGCCAGAGGCGCCGCCAGATGCCGTGCCGCCTGCACGCACGGAACGGTCGGCCGGCCGCAGCCGCGTGCCAAGGCGGGGAAACGCGAAAGGCTGCGTACTTGCGATCGGAAAAGTTCTCGCGCATGGCCAGGCTCGCGTAGCGGCCGGCCAGGGGCGACTGCCAGGTATCGTGCGGGCCGGGGGCGCTGCGGGCCGCGCCGGGGATCTTGCTGGCGTCAACGGCCTCCGCCTTCGTGATCGGAGCGGACTGTGACATCGTGCGGACGACGGTCTTCACGGACGGGTCGATCGTGAAGCGTGTGGCCGATCCGAGGTGACGGCGCGATCCCGCGAGGAACGAGAAGCGGGAGCGGGCGACGGCGGAGGCGGCCGGTCGAGAGGAGCTAGTCCCGTGCGACGCTGGAACCGAGGGGCTGGAGAGCTGGGGCAGGGGGGCAGCGGCCACGAACAAAGCAGCCATCAGCTCTGCGGAGGGGGGGGGATCGTTAAAGATCGACATAAACGACACGCCACTCGAAGGGCGTTGCAGGAGAACGCACAACCGGCTCGCAGGGTCAGGCTCTTACGCCGCGACTCTTGTAACGCGGTACCCCGACAGCCCAGCTCTCTGAGCTCTGAGCTCTGCCGCGTTGCCGCAACGAGCGCTGTGGGCAGCGGAGTACCGGGGCGCATTGCTCCACGTGACTAGAATGTCGGGAGCGACAGAGGAGGTCGCACCTGACGCACCCGCGCCGGCGCAAGGTGGCGCTCCCGCAGCCGGGAGCGACGAGGAAGAGGAGGAGGTGAGCTACGTGATGCTCGAATTCGATGAACTTGAGGGAGCGAAGATCATCGAGAACGCCAGCACGTACTCCATCGTCGTGCGCGCCCCGCTCAAGCTTCCCTCTGCGGCGGCGCCCTCATCACGCGCGCGGCACGCAGGGGCTGAACACGGCGACGCCGTTCCTCAAGCTCGGCCCGTACACGTACCGCGGGGCGTTCGAGGACACGTTCGGGACCGACCTCTTCTTCGTCGAGGACTACGAGCGTGCGCGCCGCCCTCCCGGCGGCGCCGGCGCCCCTGATTGTGAGGGCGCCCGTCTGGTGCCGCAGGCGAGCCGCACGCCGAGCTGGGCCCCCGCGTGAAGTTCCTCGCGCAGTCCTGCAAGCGCATCAAGTTCCAGCGCGTCTTCCTCGAGCCCAAAGCGCAGCAGCGCGCCGGCCCTTCCTCGTCGTCGGCCCCCGCGCTCCCGGCGAGCTCGAGCGGGCCGCCCCCGGGGGCCCCGCCGCCGGCCGGCGAGAGCTCCTCGAGCGCGAGCGCCTCCGGCGCGCAGGCCGGCGCCTCGTCCGCGACGGGCCCTCGCCGACGCGGGCGCGCAAGCACGACGCATCCACCCTCGCCCCGGCCGCCTCCCCCGCCGCCCCGCCCTCCAGCGCCCCGCCAGCCGCCAGCTCCAGCGCCGGCCCCTCCTCCTCCTCCTCCTCGGCCTCTACCCCAGCTGCCGCCTCTTTCTCGGCCGCCGCCTCCTCCCGCGCCCCTCCGCCTCCGCCGAGCGCGGCGGCCATCTACTGCTCCGGCCTGCCCCAGCGCCCCCGAGCCGCGCCGGCAGCCGCCGCCCCCGCCCCTTTTCCCATTCCCGCCGCCCCCGTAGCCCCTGCAGTGTCTAGTCCCCCGGCCCCTGCACCGCCCGCCCACCCTCCCCCCGCACCTCTCGTCCCCCAGGTCTCCCCCCCGTAGCCCCAGGCCACCTCCTCCGTGCCCGCCCGTGCCGCAACCGGGGCCCTTCCCCAACCCGCGGCCGCGGCCCCCGCCCCGTCGCCGACCCCCAGCGGCGCCCCGCCCACCGCCGGCGACTCCTCGCCCTCGCACGCGGAGAGTCGCCCTCGGAAAGCGCGCCGACGCTGATCGGGGGCCCGCGGGCTCTGTGTGTGGAAGGGCTTCGAAGTTCTCGGCAAGAAGAGCTCCCCTGGGGCGCTACTCGCCCGTGGGGCGCGGTTCGGGGGCGGCAGGGGCGGGGTCGGCGGGGGCGGGGGCCGCGGTGCCGGCGGGGGCGGCGGGGAGGGTGCCGGCGGGAATGGGGCGGAGCTCGTCGGGGTAGTTGAGGATGAGCCAGGAGGGGGGCGGGGTCACCCGGAAGCCGAAGAGCCGCATGTTCAGCTGCCGAAACGAAGAAACGAGCCCTCAGCCACGTGTACGGCAGTTCGACAGGCGCTTAAAGCTGTGGGGCCGGGTGCGGCGAGCGGCGGTCCGAGCGGAGGCTGCAGCGGGGGGCGGGGCGGGCACCTGCCAGAAGACCCAGAGGGTGGCGGCGGTGAAGGAGAGGGAGGCGACCTCGAGGGAGGTCAGCACGGAGAGCTGCACGAACGCCTCCTGCGACAAGCTCTCCTCCGGCAGCGCAGGCACAACCCCCGCCTGCCCTTCCCCGCCTCAGCGGCGGTGAAGCGGGGCGGGGCGGGGCGGGGCGGGGCGGGCGTGCCTCCTGCAGGGTGGAGAGGAGGGCGGCGCCTTGCGCGGTGACCACTGCGAAGAGGCGGCTCGCGCGCCGCGAGCCGGCAAGGCGCCGGCGGCGGGCAGGCGGGGCGGGGCGGACCGTCGAAGATGTTGGCGTCGAGGAAGAGGGAGATGAGGGCGACCTGGCCGAGCTGCCCGAGGAGGTCCACGAGGCTCCCCGCGACGATCATCAGCGCGGGGTCGACCCCCGCCCGCAGCATCGCCACCAGCGCCAGCGACGTCGCCCCCGTCTGCCGCACCCTCAGCGATCCGCTGGTGGGAGGCGGGCGCCGGAGGGGGGCGGGCCTCGAGGAGGAAGCGGGCGCCGGACTGCGGGCCGAAGCAGACGAACATGAGGAGGGTCGTCACCGTCGCCCCCATGCGCGCCTGCCGCTCGCCCCAGCGCAGCCCTGCGCCGCAGAGGCCTCGCGACCGGCCGGCCCGGCGCCGAGGGCCGGCACAGCGGGCGGGCGGGGCGGCACCGACGACGAGGAGCGGGGTGCAGAAGAGGAACTCGAGGGGCAGGTTGCCCCCCGTGGCCTTCAGGATAAGGTACAGCAGCACCGTCGCCGAGGACATGAGGCCCGTCTCCGTCGTCCGCAGCGCGACGTCCAGCGGGCCCCCGTCGAACTGCCGCGGCGCCAGGTACCCTGCGCACCCCCGCGGTCGCCGCCGGCCGGCCGCGGGCCGGGGGCGACGGGGCGGGGCGCAGAGCGTCCAGCGCGCCCTTGGAGGTGCGAGGGTCGTCGATGGTGCCCGGTGGGAAGAGGATGAGGTCCTCTTCGACGGTCGGGCGGACCACAGAGTCGCCGGCGCCGGCGCCCTCCTCCTGGGGCCCAGCCGGGCCCTTGCCCGCGCTGCAGCTCGGCGAGCCGGCCGACCCGCCCCACGCGGGAGCCCAGAAGCTGCGCCCCGCTCGCTGCTGCTGCAGCGTCCTCGGCGACGGCGACGCGCCCGCCCACGCTCGCCGTTCGCCGAGCGGTCCCCCCCGAGAAGCAGATATCCGCCGCCCGATCCGTGCACCGCGCACGTCGTCAACACGCTCTGCAGGCCAGCGACGCGTGGAAGCTGCTGCCGAGCGGAGTGCGGCAGCCGACGGCACGCCCCCGCCGGACGGCAGACGAAGCACAGCCGCTGCCGCCACCCCGCGCTGCGGCGGGCTCGCAGCGAACGCGATCATGCCGACCGCCTCTGGAGCCGTCGCTCGGCGCGCCTGGCTGATCGCTGACGGCACGCTGCTAGCCGCGCGTGAGCCAGACCCCGCGGCTCGCCGTGCTGTCGGCGGCGCAGCTGGCCGAGAGTACGCGGAGAGCTCGGCGCCGTCCAAAGGTCGCTGCGGCTCACTGAGTCAGCACGGGCGTGTCCCTCGAGCTCCAATCATGTAGCCCCCTCGACCAGTGGCCGCTGAGTGGCGGCTGAGTGGCCGCTGAGTGGCTGAGTGGCGGCGGGTGGCGCAGGCAAGCCAAGACGACGATGCCAGCCTTCGCCGCGCTGATGGCGCTCAGCAGCAGCAGAAGCAGCAGCAGCAGCAGCAGCCGCAACAGCCCGTACACTTGCTCGGCAACCGCGCCGCGCCGCGCGTTCAGGGCGCAAGCATCGATCCTCTTTACATCTCGCCCAACGAAGCCGAGCGCGCAGCAGCGTGCGTACAGCGCTAGCGCCCTTCCGCGGGCTTTCATCTTCGAGCTTGCAATTGATGCGAGCGCGGATCCGCGGCCGGAAAAGCCGGAGCCGCCTCGCGATCGGCCGCAGCCGAAGTGGGGCTCCAATGTCTCCGAACCTGTGGTAATCAGTGCGACGGCCGTGATCGTCGCTGCCATCGCCAGCGCAAGCGCAGCAAAAAACGCCGACCCCATGGTCTCAACAGTGGGGATGCTTGGCCTCACCGCAGCCACACTAATTGCAGCAGGCTCTCTCGGCGTCTCGATTGGAAAAAACGTGCGCGCGCGCACGCACGTATACGCAGCTCATGATCATAAGCTTCGATCCCGGCCCGCGCGCTACGCGCGCGTCCAATTGCGACGCGCGGATTCACGCGCACTCGTAATCACGGGTTTCCCCGGACAGGGTCTCGATGCAGAGAGGCGGAAGACCGAAGATGTGAGGCAACATTAATTAAACGACTCCTCGCGCGGCTGTAAAATTGACCCCCGTACGCGTGCATACACAGGTGAAGGAGCAGGCGAAGAAGGATCTCGAGGCGGAGAGGCAGAAGACCGCAGATGTGAGCGACAAAAAGGACTCCTGCCTCATACTTGTGGCTGCGGTTGCAAATTGACCCCCGTACGCATGCACAGGCGAAGAAGCAGGCGGAGAAGGATCTCGAGGCGGAGAGGCAGAAGACCGCAGATGTGAGCGACAAAAAGGACTCCTGCCTCATACTTGTGGCTGCGGTTGCAAATTGACCCCCGTACGCATGCACAGGCGAAGAAGCAGGCGGAGAAGGATCTCGAGGCGGAGAGGCAGAAGACCGCAGATGTGAGCGACAAAAAGGACTCCTGCCTCATACTAGTACTTGTGGCTGCGGTTGCAAATTGACCCCCGCACACATGCACAGGCGAAGAAGCAGGCGGAGAAGGATCTCGAGGCGGAGAGGCAGAAGACCGCAGATGTGAGCAACAAAACGGACTCCTGCCTCTCGATCTCGATCGTACTTGCGGCTCTGTTTGCAAATTGACCCCCGTATGCATGCACAGGTGAAGGAGCAGGCGAAGAAGGATCTCGAGGCGGAGAAGCAGAAGACCGCAGATGTCAGTGATGTAAAGGACTCGCGCCTCATGTAGCTAGCACTGTGGTTGATCATGACCCCTGTGCGCCTTGCATGCTCATGCAGGTGAAGGAGTGGGCGGCAAAGGAGATCGCCGAGGTCAGCAATCGCAAACTTTGCTATGCCAGTGGCTCATGCAGACAGCAGGTGAAGGAGAAGGCAGCAAAGGAGATCGCTGAGGTCAGCAGCTTTAACCTATATAGTATATATATATATATTTGCATATAATCGCTGCTGGCTCTGGAGTCTGGCTAATTATAACACGACCATCCAGGCCAAGGCTTGCGAACAGGAGCAGAGGGAGAAGGCAGAGAAGCTGCTGGTATGTTTCCTCACTTTGCTACTTTCCTCTAATTTTTCGCATTCAACTTGCATTTGCATGTGAAGATTGAGAAGCTCCTGCTGGTGGCTGAAAACTCGGGTCTGCCCAAGCCGCGTTTCTTTTCGTGAAGATATGGACGTGTAAACAGCCTGATCATGAGCAAGGTTGTGTAGAACTTCGGAAGAGCAAAATTTCATTCAATTCAATTTCAAAGTAGCGTACTACTGTAGAAGAGCATACAGTTCCTGAGCAATTGCAAGCGGTAATCTAATTCGAGACTCAGTCAGCAGCATAGTCTAGGCAGTTTGGTGGACGTGTTAATGTTGAATGTAGAAGGTCTGACGATACCCCATCATGGCATGTTTGTTACTAGCCTAGTAGCAGACCGTGCCCGGCCCTGTGCGCAAGTTCGGCAAGTGCGGGCCGCGCGTGGAGGTGCAAGGGGGGATATTTGTACACATTGCAGGGTGCTTGGGGGGGGGGGCAATCCCGGAGGCGCGAGGCGGAAGGCCGGGCCATGCAGGCGAGGCAGGAAGGCCGAGGCAGGCGGCAGCACCAGGCTGGCGGGCGCCGGCAGGCGAGGGCAGCGGCGGGCGGGGAAGCGGGCGGAGCATCGGAGTGGCAACTCGGCCCAGACAGCGGCGGGGCGGGGCCAGGCGAGGCAGGCGGGGTGGCGAGCTCGATCGCAAGGAGGGCGGGTGGGGTGGCGAGGCAGGTGGTTGGGGTGGCGAGGTGGGCGGCAGCGCTAGCACCAGGCTGGCGGGCAGGCGAAGGCAGTGGCGGGCGGGGAAACGGGCAGAGCGGCAGGTGGCGTCGGGCCCTGCGCGCGCATGCGCATGGCTTGCGCAGAGCTGATCATGATCGCGAGGCATCAGCGCTAGCTCGCCCCTGATCATGACAGTGGCAACGCGGGGGCGAAACCCAGCGGCGGCGCGGGGGCTTGGCCCAGCGGCGGCGGCAAGGTGCACGGTGAGGTGCGCAGCAGCAGTGGCGGGGCGAGCCTGGGTGGGGAAGCGGACGGAGCGGCATGTGGCGCCGGGCCCTGCCCAGAGCCTGCGCAGAGCTCGAGCCGACGCCGGGTGAGGTGTGCAGGAACAGTGCCATTGGCAGGATGAACCTGCAGCTGGAGTGGACGAAGCTGATCATGAGGCAGCGCGCGGGCGCGCGAGGCGGCGACCGGGGAACTTCGGAAGCATGGCCCAGCTGCAGACGAGTCACTAGGACCATGCCATGATGAGTCGCAGACACATCGCAAATATTACTAGTTAATATTAATCATAATCATTGCATGCGGGCTAGCGCTTTTATGATCATGATCATCGGATTTCGCACAATCGATATCATGCCTTGAGCTTCTGACGTCGACGGCCTCGTTACGTTGAATTTTCGGATCTCAGAGTCTGAGAAAATGGTCTAGATCTGGAGATATTAACATTATCTATAGCTACACTTTTTTGAAGGCGATTTCTGTTCGCCGGGTTCGTTCCTATATAGCTAGTCGAGTGCGCTCTTCAGGCTTGCAAAAGATTTTGTGTGAGAGCTAGCCATGAACTTATAATTAGAAGCAATTAACGGCTAGCACCGAAAAAGTTTTTACGTCTGTCCAATCCTGTAGCCCCCTCGACCCTGGCGAAACGCGTCACCAGCGATGCGCTGAGAGCTCCAGCAGCCGGATATGGCCCAAAAGAGCCCGGTTTCTCGGCTACTCGTCCAGATTCGCCTCCGGTGGTCCGCGATGTCGAGAAAGAAGGTCCTCGTCGGCCTGGCGGTCGCGCTGGTGCTCGCGCTCGTCATAGCGCCGAAGGTTCTAACAAAGAGCTTCTTGAAGAAGGTGCGGCCGCCGAAACGAAGCGCGCGGCGTCGCTGCGAAGCCGACTCCATTCGCGCCGCAGACCTTCCTCCAAAACTACCTCTACGGCTACGAGGAGGGCTTCAAGGCGAACTGTGCCGACAAGGCATACGTCGTGTACAGCCAAAGCGACGTGCGCCGCCTCGCGCGCGAGGCGACGCGCTCTGGGCCGAGCGCGCGCGGCAGATCAAAGCGGCGGAGGGCGCGCTGCAGCGGGCGATGGACGCGTACCTGCAGCGTGTTCAGAAGATGCGCGCCGGTGACACGAGCATCAAGCTCATCCTCTTTAAGGGCGAGAACGGTCCGCGCCCGGCCCCGCGGCGACGCGCGCCGCAGCGCGCTCCGCGGCGAGCGCAGGCGTGGCCGGGGCGCAGGCTACGGGAACCGGCTGCCGGGGATGGTGTTTGCGTTCGTGCTGTCGCTGCTGACGGAGCGGGTGGTGGTGTCGACGGTGCAGGCGGACGAGCCGGACTTCAGCGCCCTCTGGGACTCCAAGTACATCATGGACGCGCGCACCGAGCCCTGGGCCGCCCTCGTCGCCAAGCCCGGCGCCTCTCGCGCCTCCTACCGCGCCCAGTCCAACGAGGACCCCGCCGCCATGGACTGGGTGCGGGCCCCTCCCACTGCGCGGCGGCGCGGGGCGCGAGCGGGCGGGGCGGGCGCGAGCGGGGCGGGGCGGGGGGCAGATCTTCAAGGAGGATATCCGGGGGAAGTTCACGCAGGACGTGATCGAGGTCGCGTCGACGGACAACCCCTTCCCCGTCCTCTACATGACGACGAAGCACCAGGCCTGGCTCAAGGAGCTCCTCGGCCAGTTCGGCGCCCACGGCCAGGGCATCTTCGGCTGGTCCCGCACCGCCCCGCCCCGCCCCGCCCCGCCCCGCCCCGCCCCGCCGGCGCCCAATTGCCGACACGGCGGTGCAGGTTCCTGCCGCGGCTGATGCAGCCGAGCGCGAAGGTGCGGGCGCGCATGGAGCCCTTCGCCGCCAAGGTGCCGCCCCGCGCCCTTTAGCACCCTCGCCGGCGCCCCGCGCACCGAGCGCCGGCGCAGCACTTCCCGGCGCGGCTGCGGCCGGCGCCCGAGGCGATGTTCCCGAAGCCGCCGGCGGGGGACGACGAGGTGGTCATTGGCATCCACGTGCGCGCCAAGAAGCGCGTCGAGTTCGGTGCGCCCGCCCCGCCGCCCCTCCCGCCCCCGCTCCATCCGGAGGAGCCGGGGCGAGCGCGGGGGGCGGGGGCGGGGCAGGGTTCGACGGGGACGTGCTGAAGCAGTTCGCGTACGCGGCGATGGTCGCCGACGCCTCCTACCCGGGCCGCAGCGCCCGCTTCTTCCTCGCCACAGACTCCCGCTGGGCCCGCCCCGCCCCGCCCCGCCCTTCAGCCCCGGTGCGAGCGGCCGCGGGCAGGTGCGGGAGGCGTGCACGGCGTACTTCGGGGAGCGGTGCTTCTTCTGGCCGGAGTTTGGGCTGGACGTGGTGGGGATGACGCAGGACGTGAGCCGCGTGCCCGCCAACTTCGAGCTCGCCGCCATCGACCTCGTCCTCCTCTCCCGCTGCGACGAGGCCCGCCCACACGCGCCCGCCCCCACGCCCTCCCGCCGCCTCCGGGCGGCCGCTGAGGCGGCGCAGGTGATCCACACCTTCGCGTCGACCTTTGCGGTGGCCGCCGCCGGCCTCACCGGCCGCGTCACCCACGTCGTCGGGCCCGAGCAGGTCCCCTCCCCCGCCCCGCCCCGCCCCGCCCCGCCGGGGGCGGCGGCGTGACGACGGGGCGGCAGCGTTACTCGTGGACGGCGGCGAAGGAGCCGTGCTTCTGGGGCTTCCCCGAGTTCGCGGCGCACCTCGGGCTCGACCTCCCCGGGCAGTACGCCACCTGCAACCCCTACTTCCTCTACCACTCCTGGTGTGTCTTCCGCGGCTTCTCCTAGCCCCGCCCCCGCCGCTCCCGCCCCCCGCCGCCCCCGCCCCCCCTGCTCCCCGTCCCTCCTTCCTCGTCCCGTCCTTTTGCCCGCCGTCGCTCGGCCTCGAGCGCCAGCCTCGCTGCTTCCGCCCACTCTGCTTTTGCATGTTCGAGTTTCCACTAGACTAGTACTCGCAGCAAAAAAAGCGGGGGAACTAAATGGCGGGGGAACTGAATGGCGGGGCAGCTGCAAAACGGAAACGAGCGCGGGGAAGCCAAGGCTCCCCGCGGCTACTCCTGCTACTCCTGGGCGGGCCCGGGGTCCGGGGGCAGGGGCTGGGCGAGGCGGGCGCGGAGGAGGGGCAGGAAGACGGCGGCGGTGGCGTCGGGGACGGCGGAGAGCGCCGCGTCCTTCTCCGCCGTGAGGGCCACCTTCGGGTTCCCGTTCGCCTCCGCCTTCGCCCGCGCCTCCGCCATCGACTTGTACTGCGCGCGAGCCCGTCAGCGCGCCGCGGCGTCGGCGCGCCGCGGGGGCGGGGGGGCGCGGGGGCGGGCCTGGAAGTGGAAGTAGCGGATGACGCCGGCCTCGGCGGGGACGCGGTAGACGCGGGAGCCCGGGACGTACGCGTGCCGGTGCACCAGCGCCCGCGCCACCGCCCGCGGGTCGAACAGCGACTTCGCCGGCGGGTCCATGAAGCGCCCCAGCAGGCCCTGCCCCCCCCGCCCCCGCCCCCGCCCCTCGGCCCCCGGCGAGGGCGAAGGAGAGGGGAGGAGGGGCGGGGGACCTCGCGGCCGTAGGCGGCGGGGGCGCGGCGCTGGTACGCCTCGAGGGTCGTCACCCCCGGCGGCGGCGGCTGCCACACACGCACGTCAGCGACGCGACGCGGCGGGGCGGGGCGGGGGAAGATGGGCGCGCCTCCTGGCGGCCCGAGGCGCCGAAGACGAGGCCCTCGATGGCGATCCCCTCCGGCGCCTCGCCCCCCGCCGGCTCCAGCACCTGCCGGCCCCGTCCCCGTCCCCACCCGTCCCGCCCCGCGCCGCCCCGCGCGGGGCCCGGCCGCCCGGCGGCGCGCACGTCGCGGAAGGTGCGGAGGGGCCGCCCCGGCGGCGCCGGCGCGGGAAGATGAACTCGTCCACTGCGCGCGGGGCTCGCCCGGGTGCGCGGGCGGGGCGGGCGGGGCGGGGCGGCGCGCCGTCGAAGATGCCGACCCAGCGGGAGCGGGTGCGGTGCCGGGCCACGCAGTGGCTGAACGCCGCCAGCTGCGCCCCGCCCCCGTCGGCGGCGGCCGCGCGGAGGGGGCGCGGGGCGTGGCGGCGGGCCTGGCATGGGGCCTGGAAGTGCTCCTTGGCGTCGCGGCGGCGGCAGGTGGCGAGCCGGCGCGCGTACTCCTCCGCCTCCGCCTGCGGCCGCGCGTCGGCCATGGCGAGGAGAGGCGGCGGGGGGCGGGGGCGGGGCGGGCCTGGGAGGAGAAGTCGGAGGCGGGGTCGAGGTTGCCGGCCTCGGGCGCTGGGGGCCACGCGATGCGCCGCACGTCGCCGGCCCCCGCCCCGAGCTGCCGCAGCAGCTCCGCCGTCCCGTCCGTCGACCTGCCGCCCCCGCCGCTCGGCTCGCGCGGGGCGGGGCGGGGCGGGCGGGAGAGGGGCGGGCCCGTCGTCGTAGACGTCGAAGCGGGTGGCGCCGACGAGGCGGTGGAACTCGACCCACTCACGCAGGTACCGCCCCTCGTTCTTCACCAGTGTGCACACCGTCAGGTACGACTCGAAGCCGGCGCCGCCCTCGGCGCGCGCGCGGTGCGACGGCAGCGGCTCGCCGTCCCACACGGGCTGGAAGAACGCCGGCAGCGCGGGGATCTCCACCAGGTTCAGGTCGACCCGCACCGCGACCCACACGCACACCAGCGCCACAAGCGCCAGCGCCGGCAGGCACCGCCGGCTCATCCACACCGATCTGTTCGGAAGCGGTGGCATTCTATGAGCGCCCCCGGCCGCTCCGGCCTTGTGGGGGTCGTCGATGTCGGAGTCCTCAGTCTCGGCGGAGTGCGGCGGCCGGTGCGCGCCGCGCCGCTCGAGGTGCGACGCTGCGCTCGCCGTCGCGACGCCGCTTTGCGCCGGGTGGTCACCCGCGCGCGTGCCGAACCACGGCGATATCGATGCCGCGCTTGCCGCTTGTGGCACTCAGCGGCTCCCAACGGCCCAGCGCGCGAGGCGAACCACACTGAGGCGGCTGATTTCGGCGCAGATGAGGATCGATATCGATATCCAGCTGCCGAATTTCCCGCCGCGCCGATTGCGATTGCGCCCGCCGATTCGGTCGATTGCGCAGCTTCACCAGCCGCCTCGTCTGCAACTCCCGGTCGCTCGGATATGCGATTCAGCGCTCGGCCGGCCCGCCGGGCAGCTCTTTTCTCGCTTCTGATTGCGCGCTTCCTGAATGACACCGGTTCGGCTCGCGGCTGGGCGATTCTTCGCAAGCTAGGGGCGGGAGGCGAGCCACTGGCGCATGAGGCGGTTGACGGTCTCGGGCTGCTCCTGCTGCACCCAGTGGCTGCAGCGAGGCACGTAGTGCAGCGTCAGGTCCCGCACGAAGCGCTCCGTCCCGTACGTCAGCTCCTTCGACAGCGCCTGGTCCTCCTCCCCCTGCCCGCCCCGCCGCCGCCCCCGTCAGCCTGCTCCCCAGGGCCCCGGCGCAGCCCTCTTGCGGCCCGGCGCATGCGCACCCAGATGAAGAGAGTGGGGACCTGTGCGCCGCGAGTTAGCTCGAGCCGGCGCCGGACCGGAGAGTGGCGCGCCGCGCTCAGCAAAGCGGACGCGGGGGGCGCCGCGTCGCACCGTGAGGACCTGCTTGAACTCGTCGCTGGGGGGCCCCCTCAGCTTCTTCCATGCCTGCAGCGGCGGCAGTGTGTAAGAGGCCGGGCGGGGCGGGGCGGGGCGGGGCGGGGCGGGGCGGGGCGGACGGCGCGGTAGTAGTTGATCATGGCGGTGAGGGCGCCCGGCTGGGACCAGGCGTGCCGGTACGCCTCCAGCACCTGCCCGGGCCCGCCCCTCGCTCCCCGCCCGCCCCCCGCAGCTCCCGCGCGCGCGGCGGCGGCCGTCACCTCATCCGAGAACTTCGTCTTGTCGATGGCTGCCGCGGCAGCCGGCTCGAGCGAGGCAGCGGGCGCGGGCGCGGGGCGGGGGGCGCGGGGCACCGGGCTCGCGGAAGATGCCCTCGACGGCCACGTAGTTGTCGCGGGCGAGCAGCCACTGGGCGCAGGTCGGCGGCGGCCCCGCGGCGCCGGCAGGGTACCCGGACCTCGGGGAAGGACTGCGGGGGCCGGGTCAGCAGTGGCTCCGGAGCGGGGCGGGGCGGGGCGGGGCGGGGCGGGGCGGGAGGGGGGCGCGCAGGGATCTGGAACATGAGGATGTAGTAGCTCTTGAGGTACTGCCTCCAGGTGAAGTTGGGGGAGGCGGGGTCGAAGAGGGCCGGGTGCGGGATGTTCATGTTCACGAGCCTCCGCACCACCTCCGGGTGCCTGCCCGCCCCGCCCCGCCCAGGAGTCGGCTGCGCGCATCCGGCGCGGCGGCGGGGCCGGCGCGGGGCGGGGGCCGGTGTGCGCCTGTAGGCAGCGATCCAAGCGATGACGCCGCCCCAGTCGTGGGCGACGAGGGTGCAGCTCTGGAAGCCCAGCGCTTCGACCGCCCGCCGCACGTCCCGCACCAGCAGCTCCATGTCGTACGCCTCCACCCCCTCCGGCTTCGACCTGCGCCCAGCCCCGCGCCCTCGGCCGAGGCCGCCCCGCGCGCCGCCGGCCGGCCGGCGCGATAGGCTTCGGGCCGCCGCGCGCACGAGGTGTAGTAGCCCCGCATGTCCACGCTGCAGCCGACGCGGAGAGTCAGAAGGGGGGGGTCGCGGGCGCGGCGCGGGGCGCTCGAGGCGCACGCGACGCAGTAGTAGTCCTCGGAGAACTCCTGCATCTGCTCGCGCCACGAGAAGTGGCTGCCCCGCGCGCGTACGCGTCGGCGTCGGAAGGGCGGAGCAGGGGCGAGTCTTGGAGGCGCGCACAACTCGGGGAACCCGTGGAGGAATAGCATGAGGCCGTTGCGGGCGCCGCGCTCCCCCGAAGTGACGTAGTGCAGCTTGACGCCGTCGCCTACGTCGAGGAAGCCGCCGTCGACGACCCCGGGGACGTCCATCACAGCCGGCCGCCGCCTGCGCACGCGTTGGCGCGGCGGACACGCTCGACGCCTGACCAGCGCCAGCTGGGCTGCAGCGTTATCACATCCCAGTTCATCCCTCGCTCTTTATCTCGCTCATTGAGCTTATCCCACGTATTTGGGAGCATCCGCTACTGGGCGGGCGCACGTAGGCTCCGACTTGGCGCTGGCTTTCGTCGAGTTGGCGCGCCTACGGCGAGCGTCAGCTGGCAGTAAGGAACCGAGAACTGCGTCTGAATCGCACTCGGCGCCAAAACATGAGCACGACATCTCGCGAGGGGGCCGGACGACGCCAAAGGAGAACTGGGTGCGCAGAGCACTCGCTCGGCGGAGGGCGGTCGAGGCTGCGGTCGATCTCGAACGCACTGCGCCTTGCTGGAGGGCCGGCGGCGCGCTCCTGAGCTGTCGGGGAAGTCCAAGCAGCGCGGCCGCTGAGAACATGATGTACGGGGCGGTCGCTCCTCCCCCGGGCCGGGAAAGGGGTAGTCCGAAAGAGACCTGGGAGCCGTGCAAACGTCGACTCGCCGCGATGTTCGTCTCAGCCGCCGCTTTGATCGGGCTCGGCCCGCGTGCGGCGCCAGCTCCGCTCGCCGAGCGCGTACGTGTCTGGACGTCGCCGTGCGGCCCAGCAAACGCGGCCGCGCTCGAGGCTGCCGACTCTGCCGCGGAATTTACTCCCTCTGTACAACCGATTGCTCGTGTCTCTCCTCCCTCGTTCCGCGTCTCCCGTGCGGTGAAGCTGGAGCGTTCGAGCCTCCTGGGCGAGCCGGCGCTCGCTCGACGCTCCTTTGCGTTTTCCAGCGATTCTCCCTTGTTGACAAGCCCCGAAACGGCGCCGCGGGCGCCGCAGGCGCGCCTCCTAGGCGACCGCGAAGAAGGCGACCGCGCTACGAGCGTTGAGGGCATACCCGAGCCAGCAGCTCCAGAAGTGACAGCAGCTCCCCAGAAGTGCGCGTTTTTATCATCTCGCATGTCTGTTGCTGCTCTGCAATTTGCCGACGTGTCGCTTTCGCAGGCCCGCGCCCAAGAGGTCGACGCCGCGACTGAAGCCGCCGGATCGGAGGCTGTACTACCTCACTCGGCCGTGCCAGCGGCGCCGTATTCTGGAAATTCCGCCGTGCGCGCGCGCGCTCGCGACGCCGCCAGCCTCCCCGCCGAGCACGCGCGCGCAGGGGGGCGGCCAGGGGGCTCGGGCTCGGCGCGACGCCCTTCGAGCACCTGCCGAAGCCCGCGGACCCGACCGTGCCCACAGTCGTGGAGCCCGTGCCCGAAGAGTTCGCTGCGCCGCACCGCGCGCTGGGCGACCCCGACAGCGCCTTCGAGACGATCGATGGGACTGATGTTCACTTCAAATTCGTGCCGGGCGCCGGCAGCGGCCCCGTCTTCGTGCTTATGCACGGATTCGCCTCGTGCGCCCGCGAGCGCGCGCGACCCGTCGCCCTGCTCCCGATCGATCGTTGCCCGTTTCCCCATTTCCCCGTGCGGTAGATCGCTGTGGTCGTGGCGGGAGGTGCAAGGGGAGCTGGCTGCGGCGGGCTCCGGGGCGCTGGCGCTGGACCGCCCCGCCTTCGGCCTCACGCGCTGCGACGTCGAGACGGGCAACTGCTACACGCGCGACCGCGCAACCGAGTGCGCCCTTCTCCGCACGCCGCCCGCCCCCCGCCCGCCCGCCCGCCCCCGCTGATCGCGAGGCGGCCGGCGCGCAGGCTGACGGCGGCGCTGCTGGAGCGCCTCGGGCTGAGCAACCCGCCCGGCGGCATCGTCCTCGTGCGCGCCCGCCCGCGCCGCGCCGCCGCGCGGCCGGAGCGAGGCGGGGCGGGCGCAGGTGGGCCACTCGGCGGGGGCGAACTACGCGGTGGACCTCGCCCGGCGGCTCCCGCGCGGCAGCGTCCGCGCCCTCGTCCTCCTCGCCCCCGTCTTCTACTCCCGCGTCCGCCCGCCCGCCCCCCGCCCGCGAGCGCCGCCGCGAGGGTGCTGGCAGGCCCCGCTGCTCGACCACGACGAGCCGCCGGAGGAGGCGGACGGGGCGGGGCGGAGGCGGGGCCCGGCGGGGCGGCGGGGGCGGCGGTGCGGGCGGTGCGGGGTGGGTGCACGGGCGTGTGGCGGGGGCGGTGGTGGCGCAGCGGCGCCTCGGGCTCGCCCTCGTGCGCCTGCTGCCGGCCCTCGCCGAGCGCGCCCTCCGCGCCGCCTTCTACGACCCCGTCCGCCCGCCCCGCCCCGCCCCGCCGGCCCCGCCGGGCCAGGCGGGACGCCGGGGGCGCAGGGGAAGGCGACGGGGGAGGTGCTGGAGGCGTACCGGCGGCCGCTGCGGGCGGCCGGCTGGGACGCCGCCCTCTACGAGCACGTCCGCGCCCTCGCCGCCGACCTCGCCCCGCACCCCGCCCCGCACCGTCCGCCCGCCCCGCACCGTCCCCCCGCGCCCCGCCCGGGCCGAGGCCGGCGCAGGGGGCGCGCCCCGGCGGACGGAGGCGACGGAGGGGGCGCTGCGGCGGGTGGAGGTACCCGTCCTGTTGCTCTCCGGCAGCCACGACCGCATCGCTCCGCCCGGCGCCTTCGCCTCCGCCGCCCGCGCCGTCGTCCGCCCCGCCCGCCCTGCCCGCCCCGCCCCGCCCCGCCGGGCCGCGGGCCGAGGCGGGGGCGGGCAGGGGGAGTCGCGGGCGGGGTACTGCTCGGAGGCGGCGGAGGTGCCGCGGTGCGGGCACCTGCCGCACGAGGAGCGGCCCGAGGCCGTCCTCGCAGCCGTCCGCTCCTTCCTCGCCTCCCGCTCCATCCTACCCCCCGCGCCCCGGCCCCGCCCCCCGGCCCCGCCCCCCGCCGGCCCCGCCCCCCGCCGGGGCGACCCCGGCGCGAGCGGCGACGTCGACCTGTGATCGCGCTCATGGTCATGAGCTGCCCGCAGCTGCCGGCTGACTGTCGGGCCGCGGGCCCGCTGGGCACCCGCGCGGCGCTTCAGTGCTCCGAACCGCCTCCGGGTCCAGGACCCTGTAAATATTAATAGCTGTAGCATACGTATGCACGTAGCCAGTTTGTAATTCGAAGAATCGAACCTGCCTAGCTGTTTCAAGCTAGTTTTAATTAATTTGTAGCCTAGCGATCCATGATCCATGTGTTTCGAGTCCCCTCGGTTGTTTTTCAAGTTTCGACTTCCGAGTTCATGGTGCACGTGGCATGGCCCAGTGCACGTCACGGCGTGGCCCCCTGGGCCGTCACGCAACGTGGCACCTTTCAAGCTTCAAGGCTTTAAGCCGCGGCCTCTGAATCCTTGAAGGCGCGGCCCGGCGGCCCCCCCCCCCCCCCCCCCGCGGCCCTTAATTATAACTCAGTGCATCATGGCATCATGGCCTGTCACACTGTGACGGTCATGATCACGGACAATGTGGAGTCACTGGAGTGCACTGCGGCCGCGGGGCACCGTGGCACGTGATATATCGATCACGAGATCTACTACTAGCTATAGGCTATTAGCTAGGCTAGACCGTCGGACTTCCGAAGTTCAGTGGTCCCGGAGTCCCGGCCGCGGGCTTTAATTGCAATTGAACTCGGGCTTCATGAGCACTGCGGCAGCCCTCCGAGGCTCATGATAATCGGATATCGATCATCGGATCATTGACTCACACTAGGAGAAGGTGCCCCAGTTCTCCAAGATGAAAACTTAAGAGATACTAGTACTGCCGAAGTCTTGTGTTCCAATTGCAGAGATACTGCTGGCCGTTTGCAGAGCGAGAATATAGTGTTCTCATAGCATGATTTCTAAGCGCTGAGAACGGAAAGCTGTTCGCAGCTCTAAGACAGGCAGTTCGCATGCGCAGAGGCGCGCCCAGAGCGCGGGAGGTCCGTGCGGGGCCCGGAGCGACCGGGGAGCACTCGCACCGCGCTAGGGCATCTGATCATGATCAGTGAGGCCTGGCGGCACACTGTGACAGCCTGCCAGGCCCCTGAGGCTGGCGGGATGAAGCTTGATTGCGTTGCTTCTTCGACCTCGTATCGATATATCTTCGAAGTTTTCCGAAGCTCACAATTGCAAAGACAATGCTGGGTGACTGCACACTACGATACCGAATTGAAAACCACTACGACTACACTGACGTTTTGCACAAACCTGCATAACGCTACTGGCTTCTTAGATACAAATTTCGGTTTCGAATAAACTTCTCGGTCAGATACCTACTCTGCATAGCACTACGAAGAGGACGACGGAATTCGAATACCGGATGCACTAAGGGTCGCGTGAATTCGAACGCAAGCAACATATGGGGGGCCTCCTGTACTAGAACATACCTAACGCTGTGAAAAGGATTGAAAAACCAAAGCGCGGGAAAGAGACGTATGTAACCTGAGGGGACTAGTACGCTACGCTAGCCTGCCTGTCGCCTGCGCTACGACGCTGGCTGCCCTGAGACTCCGAGTACGCTGCAGCCGCCCGGGGGCGGTCTACCTGAGTCTGCTGCTGCTGCTACCTACTGTACCGTGCGCGCGCGCCCGCCGGCGGGGGCGGGGGCGGCGCGGGGCCCGCGCTCAGCGGGGCGGGGCGCCCGAGGCGGAGCGCCCGAGGGCGGCGGCCGAGGAGGTGCTCGAGGCGCCCCCCGTGAGGCTCCCGCCGGAGGAGGGCTGGCCCGCGACGGGGGCCCCCGCGGGGCGGGCGCGGGAGGCGAGCTCGCCAAAGGCGCCCTCGAGGCAGCGCTTGAGGTCCTTGTAGGAGACGATGAGGATGGACTGCTCGTCGCGGGACATGAGCATGATCTTCTCGTCGACGCCGGCGTCGAGCTTGTTGAGGCACTCGACGATGTGGCCCCAGTCGACGACGGGCGACCCGTCGTCCTCGTGCACCTGGTGGAAGACGTAGTCGCGGAAGAGCTTGAGGAGGTACCGGTCCCCCGTCTCCGACCACTGCGGGTCCAGCTCGTACTCCGGCCGCTCGTTCACGCAGCCGAGCTTCACCAGCAGCCGCAGCAGCCGCCCGTTGTCCAGCTCCTTGCACAGCTCCCCCGCCAGGTTGTCCGCGTAGCTGTCCCCGCCCCCGCCCCCGCCTCCGTTAGGCGGGCGGGCCGGGCCGCGCGCGCAGGGCGGGGCGGGGCGGGGACCAGTGGAGGGACTCCATCTCGGTGAGGAAGCGGCCGTTGAGCATGCCGCAGAGCTCGTAGATGTTGGGCCCCGGGAGGCCGGCGGGGCGGGCGAGGAGCATGGCGAGGAAGTTCTTGACGTCGGGGGAGTAGTTGGCGGCGACGTAGTCGAGGGACTTGAGGAGGCTCTGGAAGGCGTTGACGTTCTTGCAGGCGATGGCGAGGATCGTGCGCCCCAGCGCGAGGATGTCCTCGCTCTGCATCTCCAGCAGCGCCCGGCCGCCCTCCGGCTTCAGCACGTCCAGCACCCCGCAGCAGTTCAGCCGGATCCGGTTCTTCCCCGTCACAAGCATCTGCCGCCCCCGCCGGCCCGTCAGCGGCCGCGCCGGCGCCGCCGGGTGCGCGCGGGGGCGGGTGCGGGGGCGGGGGCGCCTTGGAGGGGTGGATCATGCGGGCGGAGAGGCCGGCGGCGTGGATGGCGCGGAGGGCGGAGACGGACTGGGCGACGAAGGACCAGAGGGTGTTCTCCAGGCAGAAGGAGGCGGCGGCCCGGGGCCCCATGAAGCGCTCCTCGACCGTCTCCGCGTCCGGGAAGTAGTCGTAGAGGAAGCAGGGAGCGGGGAGGCCGTCGGGGAACTCCTTGGTGACGAAGACGTCGCGCAGGGGTACGATGCACGGGTGCTGGATCGGCTTCCACGCCTCCACCGCCAGCGCCACGTACTCCGGGTTGATCGCCAGCCGGTACCCGTCCAGCCGCCGCAGGCAGTACACGTACCCGTCGCTCTGCGCCCCGTCGGCGGCCGGCGGGGCCGGGGCGGGGCGGGGGCGGGGGGGAGGGGGGGGGGGGGGGGGGGGGGAGGGGCGCACGGCGCTGGTGGCCTTGTAGCACGAGGAGGCGAGGCCGAGGACGCGCGACATCTGCCGCTGCCCGTCGGCGCCTGCCCGCCCGCCCCGGGGGCCCCGCCCGGGCCCGGGGGCCCGCACCTTGTCGGCCTTGCTGGGGTCGTCGAGCGGGTAGAGGCTGTGGTAGTGCCGCACCTGCTCCGGCACCTGCTCCGCGCGCGGGTCTGCGGAGCCGTCAGCGCGGCGCCGGGGCGGGGCGGGGCGGGGGCGGGGGCGCCTGCGGGGTCGAGCTGCGCCTCGAGGAGGGAGTTCTGGCGTGCGAGGTCCTGCCGCAGGCTCTCGGACATGAAGTAGGAGTAGATGGCCCGCCGCCCCGGCATCGTGATCGCCGCCCGCGCCGGCCCCGCCTGCATCTGCGGCGGCAGCTGCTGCGTCGGGTTGAAGAAGTACGTCGTCCCCCCGTGCTGCGCCGCCGCCAGCGCCGCCTGCGCCTGCAGCCCCGCCGCCGCCGCCGCCGCCGCCCCCGCGCCCGTCCCCTGCTGCCCGCCCTCCTCCGCCACTGCGCGCGGCGCGTGAGGCGGGGGCCGGCGGCGCGGGAGCGGGCGGGGGCGCACCGGAGGTCATGGGGCGGGGCGCGCTGCGCGGCTGGAACTCGCGGATGGGGACGGCCACGCGGGGGGCCTGCGCCGCCCCGCCAGCAGCCGCCGCCGCAGCAGCGGCGGCGGCGGCCTGCTGCTCTGCGGCCTGCGCCTCGTACTGCGCGGCGAAGCGGGCCAGGTTCCCGCTCGAGCCGCCGGCCCCGGCGCCCCCGCCGGGCATGTAGGGCGCCGCCGCGAGGGCGCTGGCGGGAAGGACGGGACGGCGGCCTTGGGCGCGGCGGCGGCCGCCATCATGGCCGCCCCGCGGGCGCTCGGCGAGGCCTGGTTCGACACCGGCGGCGTCCCGCCCCCGCTCCCCGGGCTGCCGCCGGCCCCGGGGCTACCCCCCGCGCCCCCGCTCGACCCGCCGGCGGCGGCGGCGGCAGCGGCGGCAGCGGCGGCGGCGGCCATGGCGGCGCCGATGGAGAGCTGGGGGAGGAGCTGCATGCCGGAGGCGTCCTTCGAGAGCTCCATGCCCTGCGCGGCCGCCGGGCCCAGCGCAGCGCGGAACTCCGCCGGAAGATCGTCCAGCGCGTTGTACCGCGCTGCGCCGCCCCGTCAGCAGCCCGCAGCGCGCGGCACCGCGCGGGAGGGCGGGGCGCACGCTTCCCGCGTTGCTGCTGCTGTTGCTGCTGCTGCTGCTGCTGCTGCGCCTGAGCCTGCGCGAAGGACGCGAACGCGGCTGTCATGGCGTCTGCATCGGCGAAGGCT
>QPMI01000247.1:0-113443 GCA_004431415.1 Cyanophora paradoxa | reverse complement strand
ACGGCCTCGACCTCCGCGAAGAAGACGCGCAGCTGCCGCGTGATCTGAGGCGGCGGCTGTGAGGGCGGCGCTGGGCAGGTCTAGAGGGGGCGACGGGGCCCCGCGCCTCGATGGAGACGGCGACGAAGATGCCCGCCACGAGGACGCAGCAGATGCTCCCGATCGTGCACGTCACCTGCGCGCGCGCGCCCGGGCCCCGCGGCTCGGGCGAGGGCGAGGGCGGGGGCGGGGGCCCTCCCCGCAGACGGGGACGAAGCCGGCGCACGACGAGGTTCAGGCTGACGAGCGAGCGGAAGTCGGCGTACGGGCTCGCCACCCCGATCACCAGCTGCCCCAGGGTCGGCCCGGCGAGGGGGAGAGGGGGAGGGGGGGGCCGGGCTCGGGGGGCGCACGAGGATCTCGCCGCGGCGCGAGGGCGGCGAGCGGTAGAGGGAGCGCGAGGAGCGGGTCGCGACCTGCACGCAGCTGTGCCGCCACGCGTACGTCGTCCCCCCGTGTGAGAAGCGGCCCGAGATCTGCCGCCCGCCTTCAGACGGGGGGAAGCTCGAGGGGAGAGGCGCCGGCCGGGGCGCACCGTCCCGTCTCCGGGCTCCGATGAGGCCCCGGCGGCGACGGGGAGGACCTCGATGAAGGCGCGCAGGAGCGGGTCCGTCGCGTTGCGGGCGGGGATGAGGCCGTACGTGGGGTCGGCGAGCGGACGGGCCCCGGGGGTGCCCTGCGGGGAGCGGTAGGCGACGAGGAAGCGCTCGCCCGTGTCGACGGTGGCGAGGACGACGGCGAGGCCCTGCGCCGTCACCACCAGGTCCGCCAGGAAGGCCGAGAGCCGCTGCACGTCCAGCGTCGCCGCCGCCACCCTGCGCGCCGCCGCCGCCGCCGCTCGGCGGGCGCCGCGCCGAAGAGGTCGGGGGCCGCCGCACCCGAGGAACTTGGAGGAGGGGGCGGGGTCGAGGGGCCAGGCCGAGTCGAAGAAGGGGACGGAGACCGAGAGCGCCGAGGCGCCGAGCGAGGGCGCCAGGTTCGAGTTCCAGTTAGACTCCCGCCTCGTCTGCTCGGATGCGTTCGCTCGTTTGCGCGCAGCCTTCGAGAGGGGACCGCGGCGCGCGCGCGCGCACGGCGGCGGCTGTGTAGTAAGGGAAGATTCGAGGGTCGTAGTTCTTGTTTATGCGCAAGAAGGACGGCGCAGGCACGTACGCCCGCCCGCTCCCGTCGTCCTTAAAGTCTGCAATGCAAATCAAAGGACGCTCGTGATCAATTCCGATCTTCCAATCCAATCCAAAATCCGGCCGCGTAAAGTAAATCCGGTGCGCACAGTAGAAGATCAGGGTAGTGTTTGCTGTAGTGTTGGCGGGCGGGAGAACGGCTTCTGCGCGGCGGGCGTCAAGCAGGCTGCCGCGCGTGTTCGGCTGCACATCGGAGGCGCCGGCGATGGCCGACCGTTCACGACGAAAGGGTCGTACTCCCTGGGGCCGCCCCCCGCGGCGATCAGGCCGGTCTCGTTCTTGATGAAGAGCGCGCTCCCGTCGTGCAGGATGAACGAGAGCGCAGCGACGACGGGCCTGCGCACGCGCACGCGTGAGCGGCCGGGCGGCGGGCCGGGCGGCCGGCCGGGCGATCGCGGGGGACGGACGTGGTGTGCATGAGGATGCGCAGGTCGCGCACGATTTCCTGCAGAGCCGCCATCGCTCGCGTTGGCGGAGCAGTGCAGCTGCTGAACGGCGAGGCGGGTGCGCGCGCGGCGCGCACGGGAAAATCCTTCGCCGAGGGGGTTGCAGGGGCGCCTTCGCGCCCCACCACACCGGACCACGCGACCTGGGCGGCTTCGATTCAGCGACCCCGCAAACTTTGCGCAGAGAGAGGTTTCTTAGGAGAGGGCGCGCGTGTTCGGCGGCGTGGACGGCCGTCGCGAAGAGGGCCGAAACCTCCGCCCGCACGCGGCTCGAGACGTGCACCTGCGCGCGGCGGGATCAAAACAACCCGGCGACCGCCGCGCGATCGCGGGATCGGGGCAGGGTTGGACGGTCGCGGGTTGGACGTACCAAAAGCTGGGCGATAAGACTCTCAGCGGTCTTGTCTGCATTCGAATAGGAGACTAGGCCTATGGCAATGGTAGAAGCTACCATGATCTGCGCCGCGGTCGATTGTTAATTCGGCGCGAGCCTCGGGCGTCAAGCTCCAGCGTGCGTCGCGCCGCGCACCGAGACGAGGAGCGGCATGACGGCCGCGCGGAGTCCGACCGCGAGCCACCGTCTCCGGCGGCGGCGGCGGCCGCCGCCGCCCTTGCGCGCGCCTTCGCCGGCGTCGCCTCCGGCGCCGCCAGCGGAGCCGTCGTCGCGGTCGGAGCGGGGAGGGCGTCCGTGGTGCTGCACGACCCGGGGCTCTCGCCCTCCGCGACCTCCAGGACGAGGCACTCGCCCGCCTTGCGCAGGGACGTCGAGGGCGCCGGCGCCGCCGGCTCCGGCTCCGGCTCCCCGGGCGGCGAGGGCTGGCCCGACGTCAGCGCGAGGCGCATGCGACAGCAGCTGCAGGCCGCGGCCGGCGCACGGCCGGGGACCGGGGAGCGCGGGCCGGGGCGCACCGAGACCATGGATCTCGACGAACGCGCTTTGACCATCCCCAAGCTCAGCGTCGACGGTGAGCGGGTCTCCGCCATCTCCAAGGCGTGCACCCGAAGCGGCCCGGATTCGACGAGCACGAGTAAGTGTGCAGTTGCAGCAAGCTCCGGCCAGAAGGCTGTCGCTCTGCCAATCTGCACCAGCTGCAGGCGAGCGTACTATTGCACCCCCGATGGCCGCAGGCACTCTGTCTGTGGTGCTGCGGCCGGGCTGTTTGCTGGATCGCGGCCGACGCCGGGCAGCAGCGTCGCCGTGGGCGACCTCGCCTCACGTGTTAAAGCTCGCACCGGAACACATCAACGCCTGCGCATCAGCTGCAGCACCGCATGCATGCCCCGATGCCGCTGCATGCGGGGGCTTGGGGGGGAAAGCTGCAGCTGTCAGACTGTTGGGGTTGTTGGGGTTGTGGCCGCGGCCGCGGCCGAAACCGCAGCTGAGGGTACTCCGCGGCGACTTCCGCGCTGCGATATGCGCTGCGATCTCGTTGGGATTGCGGCTGCCGCGCGCCTTGCGGCCGGGTCGGGAGTCGCGAATCGCGATATCGATGCCGTGTGCGCCCTCCGATGTTCTGTGCCGCAGTACTCCACGCGCGGGGCCCGAAGCACCTAAGGAGGTCGACGCGGCGCCCCGCACGCGTCGCCGGGTGCGGGATACGCAGTGAACCGACCGTCCGGCGGCACCTCCAAGCTTAAGCCGAAGTTCCTCCCCCCTTGAATGGCCTCGCTTCCCTGTATCCCCCGAAACTGGGCCCAAAATTGCCCCAAATAACGTTTGGTTGCGGCTGACCGGTTTCGCGATCGAATCCGTAATATCGATTTCGTATCCCCCAGCAACGAATTCGAACATGATGAGCGCCGCATGCGCATATCCCCCAGTAGTACGCATAAGCGCTAGCTGCGCATGTGCACGTCGGCGGCGACACGGCGCGCGACGACGACGTCGATCGGCGCGCGCGGCGCTCGCTCGAGCTCGCGATTGCACGTGGCCGTCGGTGGCCGATCGCTCCAGCACCTCGATCGCAATTGAGCAGGCGCTCCGAATTCGCCGCATGCGCTACCGCCGGGCCGGCATAGCTACGTATACAGCGCTAGCTAGGCGGCCTAGGCCTTGGTCTGCGCATGCGCATATGCATGAGCGTGCGGACGCGGGCGCGGCGCCGTCTCGAGCTCACTGAGTCAGACTGCAGGCCGCCCGGCCCCGGGCCCACATGCGCATGCATGCGGCGAGTCCCCGCGGCCGCGGCCGGCGCCGGTGCACGTGCACGGCGTAGAGGCGGCCCCCGGCGGGGCCGGCCGCGGGAGACTTTGATGAGATTCTAAGAGAAGCATAAGCCTTCAAGATAAATACAAGGATGCCAGGGGAGGGCTGGGCCCGGGAGCTCTCGAGGGGGCCCGGGAAAGCGGACGCGTACGTAGCCCGTGGTCACGGGGCGCGCGGCTGCGGCCAAGGCTTCGAGAAGAGGACGGAGGCGCGGGAGGAGGGCGGGAGCCAGGCGGCGACGAGCCCGGAGGCAACCTCGCGCACGCCGTCGTCGCGGACCGCGACGGTGACCCGGAGCCCGCCGGCGCTGCTGCAGAGGCGGCGCCACCTCGGAGCCGAGGGCGAAGGGGGCGCGAGGGCCGCCGGCGCCCGGGCGAGCACCTGCGCGGGGGCAGACGCGGGAGGTGAGCGGCGCCGTCCTAGGGGGCCGGGCCTGCCGGGCTGCGCGGCGCACCTGGAAGGGGAGGACGTCTGCGAGGGTGGCCGCCTCGCAGGAGACGCTGACCTCCGCGCGCGGGCTGCACGCGACCAGCGCCTCCAGCTCCGCCGCCGTGATCGGGCGGCCCGCGAGGCGCACGGCGAGCTTGCGGAGGGCGGCCCCCGCCGCCCGAACGACGTCCGCCACCGCCGCCGCGTCGGGATTCGGCACTGCGCGCGCGTGCGGGCGGTCGGAAGGGCGCGCGAGGGCGCGCCGGGCTGGGCGCGCACGCGTGATTTCCAGGTCGACGTCCGTTAGCGAGCGGGAGGCGCGGAAGGCCTCGGACAGGCCGCGCAGTGCGGCGGTGCCGGCGTCGTCCCCGTTCGGCAGGACCGAGAGGATGAGGATGCTGAGTTTCGGCACGGCCCCAAGACAGGCGACGTCCTCCTGCGTGGCGCGGCCCGGCACGAGCTGGGGCGCGGCCTCAGAAAATCAGAGCGAGCGCGGACGGGGAACGCGGCAGCGGCGGTGGGCGTGCGGGCGGGGCGAGGGAAGGGGTGGGGGGTGGGGGGTGGGAGGGAGGGAGTGATTGGGGGGGGGGGGGAAGAAGGAGGGGGGGAGGAAGGAGGGGGGAGGAAGGGGGGGGCGGGGGGGCCGAACCAGCACATCAAGAAGGCGCTCGAGGTTCACGAAGCGCGGGAGGGCGCGCAGGTCGTCCGAGCTGAGCTCGCCGGCCCCGGCGGTCTTATGCTCATCTTGGTGGAAAAGCTGGATGATCTGGAGGGTGCGCGAGGCGGGGCCGGCCGCGAGCTGCGCGATGCCGCCGGCGAACGGCGTCTGGCGGCTGGTGCGGATGATGACGTGCTCCAGTGGCAGGGCCGCGAGCGCCCCGACGGCCTCGGCGGCGCCCGGCCACATCTCGAGCTTGGTGAGCCGCGGGCAGCACTCGGCGATCGCGGCGGCCGCCGGCCCTGTGATCGTGCAGGAGTTCGCGGCTGCGGAGGCGGGTGAGAGGGCGAGAGGGGCCCCAGCGGAAGCGGGGGCGGCGCTGCGGGGCTGACCGAGCTCGAGGGCGCGCAGGTTCGAGAAGGGGGCCAGGAAGGTGCGGAGGTCGCCGGCGTCCGGGGTCCAGGGCCGCCAGGCGGCGAACTCGATCCACTTCACTTCGACGGTGAGCTCCTCGAGCACGCTGGGCGCCACGGGCTGGCGCTCCGGATCCGAGGCGGCGGGCGAGGAGGCGGTTCGGACGGGCCGCAGGGCCGCCAGGACGCCGAGGACGAGCGACCGCGCCAGGTTGTCGGCGGGCTTGAAGTACTCGTCCAAGTACGCGTAGGGCGTGAAAGAGAGGTCGAGGACGACTTCCACAGAGCGCCGCCGCGGCTGAGGCGCCGAGGGACGGCTGAGGCGCCGCTCAGCGCTGCTGCCGGCGACAATCTCGGCGGAAGGTGTGATGGCGGCGAGGACGCGGCAAACGGCGCCGAAGAGTTGAAAGAGACCCATGCGCGCCCGCGCCGCGTCGTTTCCGCCGACGGTGTCCGGGTCCTCGGGCTCGTCCTCGTTCACCCAATCCTCCATGCATGGGAAGGACGGCTCCATGTCGATGTAGGCCGTGGGCACACAGCGCGCGATGCCGCTGCTGCGCGCCGCTCGAGAGAACGCGTTCAAATACCAGATGGAGTTGCTGCGCTGCGTGTACGTAAGGCCGCTGAGCCGAACAATCTCGAACTCCGCACGTTCCAACGCCGAGCGCCAGAGCTTGCTGACCCGCCGGAGCGGCCACGCATTCTCGAACGGGAGGAACGACAGGACGCGGGCGAGCAGCTCGACCGGCAAATGCGCGATGCTCGTCGGCTCTTCGACCGCATGCGCAGCTGCAGCTGGTGCCGCTGGCTCCTCGACAGTGGCTGGCTCTTCGGACCCTCTCGCTCGCTTGCTAGGCCGCAGCATCGAGCGTGTTGCGGTCGGCGTCAAGGCCGCTCGTCGATACGGCGTTGGTTTACCTGCATGCGCATGCGCATGCAAATAAGCGCCGCTGCTGTTAACGGCAAGCTCCCGCCGTACCTGGCCCGCGGCCGTCGTCAATGGCCGTACCCCCGGGCCCTCATGCCGGGGCCTGCTCGGCATGCCGAGCATGCCCCTTCTCAGATTGAAACTCTCACTAGTAGTTTAACGATAACAGCAAATAACTGCAGGCCGCACGGGCCTGCGCGATCCTGAAAAGCACTCAGCGACTCGCAAACGAAAAGGAGAAGGCCGCGGCTGGCCAACGTAATCGGAAAAGCGGGGCGGCCGCTCGAGCGGCTAGTCGTGGAAGCCGTGGGCGGGGACGTAGTCGTCCGGGGGCGTGGCGTAGGACGAGCCCATGTGCATGCGGGCGCGGGCGAAGGCCGGCGGCGCCGGCTGCGCGGCCCCGGGGCCGACCCCGAGCTTCCGCAGGTAGTCCCGCCGGATATCGTGCTGCAGGTGCGGCCGCGCCGGGCCCGCGCTCCCGTACCCGTTCGCCCCGCTCGGCGCCGCGCCGGCCCCGGCGCCGCCCGCGGGGAGCCCGCCACGCCGGATTCGGAGCCGGCGGCGGCGGCGGAGGCGGAGGCGGAGGAGGCCCAGAGGCGGGCTGCCGCCGGCGCCGGCGCCGGGGCCTGCGCCCTCGGCGGAGCGGAGGAGGGCGGAGGAGAGGAGGGAGAGGCGCTCGCGGGCGGCGAGGGCCTCGAAGTCGTTGGCGCCGAGCGCCGCCACGGAGAGGAACGACGGGCTCCGGTGCGCCTGCGGCAGCAGCGCCGCCGCCGCCGCCGCCGCCGCCCGCGTGAGGGAGCCCTGGGCGTGGTAGGAGCCCTGCATGCTGGCGCCGGCCCCGGCGGCGGCGGCGGCGGCGGCGGCGCGGGACTTAGCCATGGCGACGCCGCGGGTGCTGGTGGAGGAGAGGCCGGTGACGGGCCCGCCGGCGGCCGCCGACGCCACGCCGAAGCGCGCCATCAGCGCCGCGTCCTCCTCGTACGTCTCGTAGCCCACCAGCCAGCCCAGGCCCCAGCGCCGCAGCTTCCGCCGCGCCCGCGCCGCGAGGCGCCCGAGCGGGCCCGACGCGATCCGATCGCCCAGCGGCGACAGCGGCGGCGCGTGCTGCGGGGCGGGGCCTCGGTCAGGCACGGAAGCTCGGATCAGATGAGATGCGATCCGATTTGGACGCACGCGGCGGATCCAGTCGGCGAAGGGCGCCCCGAGCCAGCGCGCCTCGGGGGCCGCGGGGAGCGGCTCCTCCACTGCGGCGGGGGCGACGCCTCAGGCGGGGCGGGCGGCGAACGACTCTCTAAGGCCGAAGCCGAGCGCACTGCGGTAGAGGACGAGGCCGGCGACGATGACGAGGAGGGCGACGCCGTCCGTGCCGCCCATCGCCCCCGCCGCCTCCCCCGCCAACAGCGGCACCCCGAAGAGCAGGTCCTGCGGGGGGCCTCGGGCCGGGCCGGGCGGGGCGGGGCGGGGCGGGGCGGGGCGGGGCGGACCGAGGTGACGAGGCGGAGGACGGAGGAGGCGATCGCGAGCGTCGCGCTCCCGTGCTTGTGCACGATCACCTGGGGTCCGGCGTGAGGCGCCGGGCGGCCGAGGAGGGGCGGGCCGGGCGCGGCGCGGCGCACCATGACGATGTTGAACATGACGTTCAGCGTGATGAACGCCTGCGGGGTGGAGGCGTTCGTTCGATGGACGGACGGGAGGCGGGGCTGCGGGGCGGGGCAGCGCACGGCCAGGACGCTCCAGGTCGGGGCGCCCCCGTCGCAGCGGTCCCCCGCCCGCGTGTCGTACCCCAGGAAGCACCCCGTCGCGTCCGCCACGTAGTCCCCGATCTGAGGGGGGCGGCGGGGCGTCGGGATCGGCCTGCGTCGCCCGGGCCCCAGCAGCGCGCGCACCTCGAACAGCGTGCCCCCCCGCTTGTGCATGTGGGCCATCCTGCAGCAGAGGACTCGACCTCGGGATCGGGCGAAGGGGAGAGAGGGGAGGAGCGGACCCGTTGAGGGAGGGCGCGAAGATGGCGGGGACGAGGGCGGCGCCGGCGAGGAGCTGGAAGAGGGCGACCCACGCGTTGTAGTACCACACGTCCAGTTGCTGCCGGCGCGGTTGCAGGGCGGCCGGCCGGCGGAGGCGGGGCGGGGCGGGGCGGGGCGCACCGCTTCCTTAAAGGTGCAGTCCTTGTACACGTTCGAGCCTGACGGGCCTGAGGTCAGCGCCGGCCCGGCCGGGCACGGGCGCTCCAGCGCGCACCGGCGTTGGGGAGGGTCGATGCGATGAGGAGGAGGGTCCACCACCAGAGGTTCGAGGGCTCCGCGGGGGGGCCCGGCGGCGCCGGCCCGCTGTGGCCTTCGGGGGACGGCGGCGGCACGCGCGCGGCGGACCCCTGCACCGCCCCCTCCGCCGCGAAATCGAAGTCCCCGAAGAGGTCCAGGTCGAAGTTGGGGGCCGCCTGCACCGCCACCTGCCGGCCCCGTACCCCCCTCGCGCCGGGCTCCGAGCGCGCGGTACCCCGCCCCGTCCTCACCGCGAGCGCGATGACGAAGGCGCCGAGGAAGTGCGTCCACTGGAATCTGCGGGGCGACTCGGGCTAGGGCGGGGCGGGCCGGGGCGGGGCGGGCAGGGGCGGGTGGTACCGCGTGCGCTGGAACGCGATGCCGGCGAGGAGGGTGGCGGGTACGACGGCCTGGGAGACAACAACGTTCACGGGGCCGCTGCGGGGCGGGGGTCGGGGCGGGGGCGGTGAGGCGCGGGACGGGGCGGGGACTTACGGGCGGGGCGGGGCGCACCTCAGGAAGGAGGCGGGGACGGTTGAGATGAGGTTCGCGATGGCATCGAGAGCCCCCGCGACAGCGAACTGGGCGGGTCGCGCGCGTCGGCGGCGGGCGGCAGCGGCGGCGTCGTGCGGCGCGCAGTGCGGGGCTACCTTGCTCTTGGGGAAGGTGCGCATCTCGGGCGTTATGCTCCCGCGCCAGATCTTGAACCTGCGCGCAGGTCGGTGGCGAGAACGGCGCCCCGAGCGAGCGGTGACCGGCGGCTGCGCACCAAACGACGGGCCAGCAGAGGAGGGCGAAGGAGAGTGTCAGGAGGATGCTGGAGAGGAACCAGGGGTAGTTCGTCATCTTCTTCGTCACGCGGATGTAAAGGACGACATCGAGGCTTCGGGTCAGAACCAGCGTGAACATGAGGCAGCCCATGATAAGCGCCTGCGCCGCGAGCGGTCGGTTTGAAGAGCGCGGACAATCGTCTTAACGCTTTGCGAGGCGGTTCTGCAGGCGGGGCGGGCGGAATTCATGCGACGGCCCATCGCGCATCTAACAGACTGGCGCTCCGGCCAGAGCGCCGAATGCGTACACCCAAATTTCGCACCGATCCATTGAACCATCGTTGTATCCACTGGAAGATGGGATAGCTGAGCGCTTGATCGTCGATCTCATGTGCCAGCCGCCTGGCGCGTGAATTGGCCCGAGCGCCGAGCGCGTCCAGCAGCGGAGACTCCTCGCTCGCCGCTGCATCGCTGAAAGCTTCGCTCCGCATCGCCTCTTGCCTCATCGCTCGGACGGCACCTTGATTCCTCCACGAGGGCCGGTCGGCTGAGAGCTGCTACCGCGTCTTCAATGGCCTTATACGCCTCATAGACCCCGCGTAGGCCCGCCGGAGACAACTCTCTCGGCCAGCGGATCGATTGTTGTCGCGTACCCGGGAACGCGGTCTTCCGGCCGTCTTCTTCGGCCGGCGCGATGGCGGTGTTGCTGGAGACGTCGAAGGGCGACCTGGTGATCGACCTATACACTGAGAAATGCCCGCTCGCCGCGAAGAACTTCCTGAAGCTGGCCAAGATCAAGTATTACAACAACTGCGAGTTCTTCAAGGTGGAGAAGGACTTCATTGTGCAAACCGGCGACCCCACGAATACCGGCAAGGGCGGCGAGAGCGTGTATGGGTGCGCCGTCTCGCGCTAGCCCCACGGCCATCGCTGCCATCGCGTGGCGAGCGAGGCGTCTAGCGGGCGTATCCTTAAGCCTCTGCACCGGGAACGACGCTGAGCGCCGCGCAGCGTCATGTACGGCGAGCAAGCGAAGTACTTCGAGGACGAGATCCACAAGGAGATCACGCACTCGAAGGTCGGCATGGTGGCGATGGTCACGGGCGGCAAGGATCGCAACGGGTCCCAGGCGAGCTCCCGCCGCGCCGCGCCGCGCCGCGCCGCCGCTCAGAGCCCCGCGCGCGTCTGACGCGGCGCCGCCCGCGCAGTTCTACATCACGTGCAGGCCGAACATCGACTACCTGGACGGCAAGGCGACAATCTTCGGGGAGGCGCGCCCGCCCGCCGCTCGCCGCCCGCCGCCGCGGCGCCCTGAGCGGCCGCGGCGCCGCGCGAGCGCAGGTGGCGGAGGGCCTCGACGTGCTCATGAAGATCAACGAGACCCCGGCGGATGAGGAGGGCAAGCCGCTGCAGATCATCCGGTGCGGCACTCGGCCCCCGCGCCCCGCGGGGCGCCCCGCCTGACGCCCGCCCGCCCGCCGGCCCCGGACAGCATCCGCCACTGCGTCATCCTGGACGACCCGTTCCCGGACCCCCCCAACCTGCAGATCCCCGACCAGTCCCCGCCCCCTCCCGACTACTCGAATGCGCGTGCCCCGGGCCGCTCTCGTCCCCCGCATCTCTCCCGCTGATCGGTCCCCCGCAGGACACGCGCATCCGCGAGGACGAGGATCCGTTCGCGGACGACATTCACGGCCGTTCGGTCGAGGAGGTGCCCGTGTACCCCCTCGCCCTCGTTTGACCCCCCCCCCCCGACACTGTACCCCCCAGCTGGAGAAGGCCGTGGCCGACAAGGAGGCCAAGTCCCGCGCCGTCGTGCTCGAGATGGTGCGCGCGTACCCCCCGTGAGTTTTTCCATACCCCTGTGTGACGCGTACCCCCTTCCCCAGGTCGGCGATATCCCCGATGCGGAGTTCAAGCCGCCGGAGAACGTCCTCTTCGTCTGCAGGCTCCACAGGGCGCGTACCCCCCTCCTGCCCCCTCCCCTGCTATCACCTAACCCCCTGGGTACAGGTGACGCAGGACGACGACCTGATGACGATCTTCTCGCGCTTCGGGCCGATCCGGAGGTGCGCGGGGGCGGGGGCCGCGCCGGCCGCGGGCGCAGAGGCGGCCCGGGGGCGAGCTGATCTCGCCGCCCCCGCCCCCACAGCTGCGAGGTGATCCGGGACTGGAAGACGGGGGACTCGCTGAACTACGCCTTCATCGAGTTCGAGAAGAAGGAGGACTGCGAGCAGGCCTACTTCAAGATGGACAACGTGCCCCCCGCCCCGCCCCCTCGCCCCCGCCTCCCCGCCTCGCCGAACGGACGGGCGCGGGCCGGGCCGGCAGGTGCTGATCGACGACCGGCGCATCCACGTCGACTTCAGCCAGTCCGTCTCCAAGCTCTGGCGCCGCCACAAGATGGGCCTCCCCGGTCCGCCAGGGCCCCCCCCGCCCCCCGCTCACCGGCCTCACCGGCCTCGGCCTCCGCTTCAGGGGACAAGGGGGGCGGGGACGGCAAGGACGCGGAGGACGTCCCCACGCGGGGCCTCAAGCGCGGCTACGAGTTCAAGAAGCCCGTCGGCGGGCCCATGGGCGCCCCGCGCGGCGGCCCCGGCGGCAAGCAGTGCGTCGCTTTGCGAGGCCCTGGGCTGTTGGCTTTCACTCGGCGCGGCGCTGAGCGCTTGTGCCCCCAGGTACGAGATTCTGTACGACGAGGCGCCGGCGCCGGCGCCGAGGGCGGGCGGCGGGGGCCCCGGGCCGCGCCCGGGCCCGAGCGGGGCGGACCGCGGGAGGCGCGAGCCGCCGCCGCCGGCGCGGAGGGACGACCGCGACGACCGGCGCGAGGACAGAAGGGACGACCGGAGGGACGACCGGAGCCGCGAGCGCGAGCGCGACCGGGACCGGGATCGGGACCGAGAGCGCGAGCGCGAGCGGGAGAAGGAGAGGGAGCGTGAGAGGGAGCGGGACAGGGAGAGGGACCGGCGCCGGGGCCGCTCCCGCTCCCGCTCGCGGTCGCCCGACCGGCGGGACAAGCGCACCCGCGACCGGTAGCCGCCCGGCCCGGCACCGCTGCTCGACTCCGTGCCCGCCTGTCGCTGTAGTTGTATCCAGAGCTAGATCTGTCGCCCCTCGGGTCCTCTCCAAGAAGACGGACACTATCTTTGCCAATTGCAAGTGGGCTCCGGGACTTCGACCTAGGATGTCACGCAAACAGCCCGTTCGAATTCAAATTCCGAGTTCGATCGATGTCATCGGATTGCGCAGTGCCGCAGTGCAGCGGCGCGCTAGATTTGCTAAGTTGCAACGTTCTCGCATTATTTTTGATGATCATGATCAATGATAGGTCACCGGGTGCCGGTTGCTAGGTTAACATAGTCGATAATATTTACGTTACTGGATAGCTGGTCGACTAGCGGCGAGCTGCGCCGCCCCGGGGCCTACGCGTCCTCGCGGGGCCCGGCCCAGCCCGGGGGCGGGGGCTCGAGCTGGGCGGGGGAGAGGACGGGGTCGGCGGGGATGCCGAGCCCGTCGAGGCGCGAGGCGCGGCGCCCGACCGGCGCCCGCCGCCCGCCGCGTGCGCCGCCACCGCCGACGCCGCCACCGCCGACGCCGCCACCGCCGCGGGGGCCGCCGCCGCCATCGCGAGGGGCTCGCCCCCGGCGCGCGAGACGTACCCCCCGAAGTACACGCCCCCGATGAAGCGGCCGGCCCGCCGCTGCCCGCCGAGCTCGGTACCCCCGTCGTCGGAGCGGACCGCGAGCTCGTCCCCCTGGGCCGAGTCCTCGTACCCCTCCTCGACGGCGTACTTGCGGGAGGCGCCCCAGACGGAGGAGCCCCTACCCCCCGCCGGCTCAGGGCCCCCGTCGCTGCCCTCGGGGGCGGATGCGGCCTCGTCCTCCTCCTCGTCGTACTCGCTGGCCTCGCCGCCGCGCTTGAGCCGCAGCTGCGAGAAGCTGTGCACGGATCGCACGGCCGTCGCCGCCGTCGCCTCGCTGCCGGCCACGCTGCTGAGGTGCGAGATCTGCCGCGAGAGCCGCGGCGCCCGCGCCCCGCCGCCGCCGCCGCCAGAGGCGACGCCGGCGCCCTCCGAGGCGCCGCTGTTGCCCCGGCGGATGCTCTTGGTCGAGGCACCGGCCTTGGTCGACGCCGCCCGCTCGAGACGGGCCTCGCTGCCGGCGGCCCGCAGGAGGCGCCTCCGCTCGAGGGCGAGGCAGCAGCAGCAGAGGGCCGCCAGCACGCGCCCCGGCGGCTCCTCCCCCGCCTCCAGCGCCCGCCCCGACAGGATCCGCGACATGCTCTTCATGCTCTTGCCCTGCCCCCGCCCCTTCAGACAGGCGGGAGGGCGGGGGGGGCAGGGGAGGCGGGGGCGGCGGGGGCGGACGCGGAAGGTGTAGAGGAAGTTGCTGTGGTTGCGGACGCTCGTCGCGGCCTCCGACTGCGCGTCCCCCGCCTTCTTCCTGCGCCCGCCCGCCCCGCAGCTCAGGCGGAGCCCGGGCCGGCCCAAGTTCGCGCGCGCGGGGCCGCGCACCGGCGGCGCCACCAGAACCAGTAGAGGCCGAAGCCAGAGGCCCCGCAGGCCCCGAAGAACGCGGCGATCGTCGTGCCCGACACCAGGCCCGCGTCCGGCGCCCCCGACGACTGCAAGAGCCCGTCTCAGGAGGAGCTCTGGGGATGTGGGGGGGGGGTACAGCGGCGCGCCTGGGCCCCGTACGCGGCGAAGAAGAGGCCCGTCGCGCTAAGGTCGGGGCGGCCGGAGGGGTACACGAGCACGCCGTAGCGGTCCCCGCGCTCGTACCCCCCGGGCACGCTCCAGTCGAGGGAGCCCAGGGGCGGCTCGAAGGGAACGTTCCTCTTGATAACGAGCACCTCGGCGCCCTTCGCCTGCGGGTCGACCTGAAGGCAGAGGCGCTCAGAGGCACTTCAGGCGGGGCCGAGGACGGAGCGGGGGGCACCATGACTACGTCGAACGAGGGGAACGCCGCCTCGCAGCGCCATTTGATCGTCGCCACGGAGCCGGCCGTCCACTGGCGAGCAGTCATTTGAGGGGAGGGGGGGGATTCAGAGGGGGGGGGTACGAAGGGCACCGGGTCGCGGCCGGAGGGCGACGTGACGGCGACGCCCGTCCCGTACACGAACTTGCCAACCTCCGCGGGGATGATCACCGACTCCTGGGAGCCGCGTCAGGAGCGCGGGAGTAGGATGGGAGGGGTACGGGCGCGCCGAGGCGGGGGGTAGGGTGGTGATGTTCTCGTAGGCGCGCAGAGCCGCCTCGGCGCCCCCGCCCAGCGTCGCGCGCACGCAGCGGGGGGAGCACTGGCGGGTACCCCGTGATCAGGCAGTTGTAGAGGGGGGGGGGGAGAGGGAGGGGGGTACCACGGCCGCGTAGACGACGCCGCTGGCGTCGACGGGGACCTGCATGCCCCCTTCGAAACCGGCTGCAGGTTGGGGAGGGGGAGGGGGAGGGGGTACCTGGAAGTTGAGAGAGCCGTCGGGCTCGGCCCCCTGCAGGAGCACAGCCGAGTGCTCCTCATCGAAAAGGATCACCGATACGTTCCCCACCTGCGCGGGGGGTACGAGGTTCAGCGAAGAGGGAGTACGGCTTCAGCCGACCGCCCCGGCGCGCACCGTCCCCTCAGATCGCCACTTGATGGTGTACGTTCCTGCAGTCTGCGTCAGGCAGGGTGGCGGCAGGGCGCAGAACAAGAATTGGGGCGGGAAAGGGGTACCCAAGGGCCGGAGTGCGGTGGCGTTCTGCACGATCTCCGAAAAGATTCGCCCCTCTGGGGGGCCCGGGCTCAGGGAAGGGGGGTACGCCGCATGACTGAATGCGCGGGGTATGGAGCACGAGCGATAGAAAAGGTGGGGGTAGAGGCGGTCATGGACGCGTCGGTGGCGGCGGTTGCCTGAATGTAGAAGGCCGGGCCGATCAAATTCAGCGGGACCTGCGGGTACGGCTCGTTTTCGAAGGAAAGGATCGCGAGGGGGTTACGGTGCGCTGCGCGCCTCCCACTCGAACGACGTCATGCCGGCGGTGAGGTTCGCTGCGAGCGTCCGGACGAGCCCGAGGCGCTGGGGGTACGAGATCACTTCTCTTACGGCTGCGCGCAGAGGATGGGGCGCGCGGACCGTCCGGCGCAGCTCAAGTGAGACGGGAGGCGTTTGGCCCTGCGAAAGAGGGTACAGGTCAACTGCGTGGGGGGGGGGAAGGGCCACGGGGGTACGGGCGCACGGCGGAGGACCACGTGATGACCTGCGTGGCTCCCCCCACGACAGCGTCCGGCAGCGTCGAGATGCTCATCACGCCGGCTGCCGCGGCGCCGCCGGTCGGACGGGCGGCGGCGGCGGGAGGGAGGGAGGGAGGGGAGGGGAAGCGAGACCGGGGGGTACGCACCCACGACGTAGAAGAGCGCGGAGGTGCCGGACATCCAGTTGTTGTCCGCGACGCGCGCCCGCACCGTGTAACGCCCTGCGCGCGGCCCGGGCCCGGCTCGAGGGGTGCACCGGAGGGGCCCGCGGGCGGCTCGCGGACCCGGGGGCACGGCCGTGGTGATGGTCCACTGGATCTGGTACGTGACGGGGCCCGAGGAGGTGTTGCCGGCGGTGGCGCGGCGGCCCTCGATGGGCTCCGGCGCGACCCGCTGGGCGAGGCGCGTGGAGGGCGCCTCGGAGCTGACGCCCTCCAGGAAGACGTCCACGTCGTACAGCGAGTCCGGCAGCTCGTTCTCCACTTGCCAGGAGACGTTGTAAGTGTACGAGCGGATCAGCTGCGCGCTCGGCAGCGGCCTCGTCACGCGGATGAGGACGTCGAAGCCCGCGGCGAGCGCCGGGAGGAGCGCCACCGCCAGGAGCAGCATCAGCCGCGCCGCCGCCCCGGGCGCCGCTGACCCTCCGCCTTCCCGCGGCCTCATGTCGCCCGCCGCACGCCTAGGCTCCGGCTGCGGTCATCGCGAGGCCTCCTGGCGCCCGGGGCGACACAACATGTGCTCTGCACGGCCCGCGCTGCGCGCCTGGCGGCTTCCCAGCGGAGAGTGCCGCAGGATTCTGAGCTAAGCTAGATGTGCGGGCTGCGGGCCGGGGCGGGCAGAGAGCCGCCGCTGCCAGAATCAGAGCGCCGCCAGGCTGGCGGGGCAGGGGCGGCACGGGCGCCTTCTGTGTGAGACAGAGAGACTGTGAGCTGCGGATTCCAGAAAGCAGCTCAGCTAGCCGCTCGTGTACACAGAGCCCTGCTATCTAAGAAGCGCGCTCCGGCTACCGCCTCTGATAATTGTTCTGTTGCCTCTATTGCGAGCCTCGGAGCTCGGATCGACCAGACTGCGCGCTCAGCGGCTCTGAGGCTCAGGGTTGCAGCAAGCTTGGAGGGAAGACGGCTGTACCCGTCTCACGAGGACTTCACCGCGCGCCACGATATCGATCGCCGGGTAACGTTGCGCAACGACTGCGCGCCGCAATCGCGCAACGTCGACGATAACGCCGACTGATCACGATGATTGCAATTTCCGCCGGCGCCACGGCCGCAGCAGTTCAACGGCGAACATTCATAGCAACTTCTATTAAAAGCTTATATTTTAATGAATAAAGCGGAGCACATCAAATAAACTCACGCAGCAGCCTCCACTAGTACTAAGACCGCTATGTATACTCAAAATGATTACTAAGTTAAAGAAAGAAGAACTGAAACTCATAATCTTATCTGAGCCCGTCCGACGAGCGCGTCAGAGCCGCCGGGCCGGACCGAACGGGCACGGAAAAGAAGGAACTACATAATGCGTACATCCGATGATCAGGAAATACACCGCATATGCATTGCTTGCAGGACAATACTGGAGACGTTATAATAATGCATTGCAAAATGGAATTCAAGAGCGACTGTAAGCGAAGAAAAGATGTAATTATAAAGAAGACAAGCCTGTGAGCAAAGAATGTCCACGAAGGACAAAACAAGCCAAGGTCCGTGCAAAAAGGAAAATATAATAATCTAGGGCTAGGCGATAAGGAGCGACGGTCGGCTGGCGGCTAGCGGTCGGCGTCGGGCCCCGGGGAGGGGGAGAAGGCCTGCACGACAGTGACGCTCTCGGCGGCGCCCTGCGGCGTGGCGTGCTCGTGCTCGTGCTCCCGGTCGTCCGTCCCGATGTCCTGCGGCCGCGGGGCGCCGCGTGAGGGAACGGAGAGAGGGGAAGAAGGGGAGCGGGCGGGGCTCGAACCTGGACCTCGAGGGAGTGCTTGGAGGTGCGGGGGGGTGAGCCAGCGCGCGAGCCGGCGACCGAGTGCACGACCGAGGCCGGGCGGGACTGTCGAGGGGGGGGAGGGGGTCAGGCTCTGCCACAGCGGCCCGGCCTTGGCTCGTTCGGGGGGCGGACCTTGGAGCGGGAGGTGCGGGAGGGGTTGAAGGCCAGGCGCCCGTCGAACCTGATCTCGTGCCGCACGCCCTCCACCACCGCGTAGCTCGCCTGCGCGCGGCGCTCGCTCGCCCGCCGGCGCAGGCGCAGGCGCCGCGGGGGCCGGAGCGGACCGCGGGGTGGACGTAGTCGTTGCCGTCGGGCCCGTGGATCTGGACCCCCGTGAAGAGCGCGTAGTTGCAGGCCCGGTCCTGCCCAGCCACTCAGCGACCCCAAGCTCCCGCCCCAGCCGGCGGCGGCCGCGGACGGACCTTGGTGGTGACCTCGATGAGGCGTGCCATGCGGTCCGAGATCTCGTCGCACGCCGCCGCCGTGATCGACTCCAGCGAGGGGGTGAAGCCCTGGCGGCGGTCGCGGCGGTCGGGCGGGGCGCGGGCCAGGCCCGAGGCGGGCCGGGCCGCCCCGCACCTCGATGCCGCCGGAGAGGCGGGCCTGGATGGCGCGACAGACGAGGCTCGCCTCCACGTCGTCCCAGTCGATCGCAGGCGCCCCCGTCATCTCCTGCCCGCCCCGCCCTAGGCCTCAGCGACGGGCGGGGCGGGGCGGGGCGGGGCGGGGCGGAAAGGTGGGCACGCGCGCGCACCCCCGCGCGGTACTTGGCCTGGACGGCCAGCAGCGCCCCGCACGCGTGCGAGAGCTGAAGGGGCGTCAGAGCCGGAGAGGCGGGCTGGAAGGGCGGGGCTGGAGGGCGGGGGCGGCACCTCGGCGCGGCCCGGGCGGATGCAGACACCGATCTCGCCGCCCTCCCCGATGGCGATGTGCGTGAACCCGTAGAAGACGTACCGCTCCGTCCCGTCCCTCTGCGGGGTACGGGATCAGCGGGGCGGCGGGGTAGAGGGGGCGGGGGCGGGGCGGGGCACGGTGGGGGCGTGGGACTCGGCGGCCTTGAGGCCCGTCTTTCCGATGTTGATGATGCCCGCCAGCGACGACATGTTGAACTGCACGGGGTACGCGCGCGATCGGCTGGGGCGGGGCGGGGGGAGGGGCGGGGCGGGGCGGGACGGGGTACGCACGGCGCCGAGGTCGCTCTTGGTTGACCACTGCTTCTGGATGTCGAGGAAGAAGTGCTGGCAGATCTGGGGGCACGCCGTTATATATGATATTGCGGAGAAGGAGGCAGGGGGGAAAGGCACCTCGTCACGGCAGAGGCAGATGCAGGGGATGGTGTTCTGAGGGGGCCGGGGTTCAGGGGGGGGGGGCGGGCGCCCGGGGGCACGGGAGTGGAACGGCGCCCGCCTTGGGGGTAAAGCCGAGGGACGTGAGCTTGGAGCTCGTGTTCTTGATGTACTCCTTCCCAAGCACGGCGTTGGGGTACACGTCGTACATCCGTTCGTGGAAGTCGGGGTACTGGTGACTGCGGGGCCAGGGTACCGCCTTCAGCTTCGGAGGCGAACGAAGAGCGGGGCGCAGGGGTACGAGCGCACAGGAGGATCTGGAGTAGGTTGCGGGACGACTTCATCCCCCCGTGGCCGCTGGCGTTCTGGTCGTGATCCCCCCTGTGGCTGTTGTTCCCTTCGCCCTTATCCTCGACGTCCTTCCCCCACCGGATTCCGTGCGAGGTCGTGTTCTCCATGTGAAGCTCCGGAACCGGCGGCCCATGGCCATGGTGCGTGTGCTGCTTTTGTGCCGGCGCGCCGACGGGCTGCGATAGGTTGAAAAGGAAAGGAAAGGAAGAGGATCAGAATTCGATGTGCGCGCGAGGGGAGCAGCCGGCGGGACCCCGAGTCCCGTCTGCCGCATCTCTGGCGGCGTCGTGAAGCGAATCTTAGGTCTAGGAGCGCAGCCCGGCGCCCAGAGGGACCGCGCTAGCATCCGCAAGCTAAGACTTGCGGAGGCGCGCACGCGCGGGGAGCGAATCCGGTCACGCGCGGGCTCGGGCCACACCTGCACGTTCAAGGTGTTCGGCCGGCAGCAGGCTGAACCCATTGTCACTGATCAACTCTAGATCAGCCGAGGTGCGCCAATGATGAGATAACGCCCGCCGCCAGCGGTCGCGGGTGCTCGCGGGCCGCCGGGCCGACGGCGTCGACGCCCGACGCCTGAGGGACCTCGATCGCTGCTATCCTCGCTGTCCTGTGCTGCGCCGAGCTGGTGGAACGGGCGCCGAGGTAACTTTTAGTAAGGTCCCTCTCGGTAAGCTCGCTGGGTTCACACGCTGTACCCGGCTGCTGGTCGGCCCGGACTCGGCCGGGACTCGGCCCCGCTCGGCCGGGACTCGGCCCAGTCGGCGGAGGAAACTGCAGGAGCGTCCATCCACATAACTGCCGAGTAACCGCCAGCAGCGGATTCGATCTCTCTCCAACCGCAGCTAGACGCAATCCCCCGTTTCAGCGTCTTAGGGAACAGCTATAAAACGGCATGTCCGGCGCGCATCGGCGCCCGACAGCAGCCCCGCAAGCTGGCACCAGACAAGCGGAGGCGCCGGCGCGCGGCGCCGCGCACGGCCCGAGCGCCCGTATGTCGCCCCTCGGGGTCGCGCTCTGGCTCCCCGTTAACCTCCTCTTCGGCGTGGCCCCGCTGCTCTGGATGGCGACCTGGGCGCTCGGGTTCGAGGGCCCGCGCGGCACCGCCATCCCCGGCGTGCGGCTCGTCGTCGGCGCGATACAGGAGCCCATCACGAGAGCTATCGGGTGCGCGCCTGCGGTCCCCGGCGATCTGCAGCCGCGCAACAGCGCTCGCAGGCGTGTGGAGACGGGCAGCCTGCCCCTCGCGCTCGCGTGGAACTTCGGCCTGTTCACGCTCTTTGGGGCGCTGCACTCGGGCCTCGCCTCGGCCGGCGGCAAGGCGGCGCTCGCGCGCCTCGTCCCGCCCCAGGCCATGCCCACCGTCTTCGCCGCCGCCTCGGGCCTCGCCATCGTCGCCCTCGGCGCGCTCTCTCGAATCTCTGCTCCCGATGCTTAGGGCTGACCTTCCATCCCGTCCAGGCGGCGCCTTCATGTCCTGCCCGGGCGCCCTCTGGGACGCCTCGGGCAGCCGCGCGCTCACCCTCGCCATCCTCGCCGCCAAGTGCGCCGCCCTCAGCCTCCTCCGCGTGCGCGTACCCCCAGCCCTCGGTGCCGCGTACCCCTTAGGCGGACGCCGCATGCAGGGCCCGCTGGCGCAGTTCGACGGGATGGAAATGATCGGGACGGGGGCGCTGTTCAGGGCCCCAGCGGGGGAGCGCTCCCGGCACGGGCGCGAGCTGCGCCTCGTCACGGACGGGCTCTTCGGCGTCGTCCGCCACCCCATGTACTCCGTCTTCCTCCTCCAGGCGCGCACGCCGTACCCCCCCCCTCGGGAATCATACAGCTGAACCCGGCACGGCCGGGCCCCCGCAGTTCCTGCTCTCGCCCGTCTTCACGTACGACCACCTGGCGCTCTTCCTCGGCGCCTTCTCCTACATCGCCTGGGGCGAGCGCGCGCCCGCTCCGCCTGAACGGTCCTCCGCGCCTGAGCGTTCTCCCGCGCCCCGCAGGGCACCGGCTGGAGGACCGGAAGCTGGAGGCCGAGTTCGGGCCGGCATACGCCGCCTACCGCCGCCGCGTCGCCGCCTTCGTCCCCTACCTCTTCTAGCCGCGGCCACGCTCCGAGGCTCCCCAGCCTGGCAGGCCGCGCGCCCGCGCGCGGGCCCGGGCTTGTAGCATCGCTCCTGCTGGTTCCAGCGCGGGGGCCGGCGCCAGCTCGGGGCCGGTGATTGAAACCTCCAGCCTCGGGGCTCGGCCGCGGGCAGTCCGGCAGTGGTCCCGTGCGCCCTGCCACTCATTCTCCCTTCGAACTCTTAAGTCCGTCCGCTAGAGCCGTTGAGACTCGGAGGCCCCTGAGGCCCCGATCGATATATCGCGAGCATAAGCCTGATTTCTACAATGTGATACCGTCCATCTGCAGCTGCCAGCTGCGCGCGTGCAGCTGCAGTCGGCCGCGGTTTGCACTGCGGCACGCGTACGTGCACGCCGCGCGCCGGCGCCGCGCCGGCAGCCGTTGACGTTCAACGGTTGCGGCGCGCACCGCGCGTGCCGCGTACGCATACGTGTACATGTGGCGCGCGCGCGCGCAGGCAACGCGCCCTGCGCATCGTGGCATGCCGCGCGCGCGCAGGTATACGACGCATCATAGTACTCAGTGACTATCAGCGCTTGCACTTCTAGGCTACCTAACGTGTACCTGCACGCGCGCACGCGGCATATGCCACGATGCGCATGCGCAGGGCGCGTTTTCCTACGCGCGCGCGCGCCACATGTACGTATACGCGTACGCGCACGCGCGGTGCGCGCCGGCCCCAACCGTTGAACGTTAATTTGCAACGCGTACGGCTACAGCGCTAGCACTGCGGCATTTCAGGCATGATGGTATACGTATACATAACGAGCAAGCCTAGCTGATTGAAGTGTCCATACATGCCCGGCGGCCTCCTGCATGAGCGCTGGCGCTATAGCAGCGCGCCGGCGCCGGCGCCCGCGGCCGGCGGCCGCGGGCCGCGGCGCGGGCCCGCCGCGGCGCGCCGCCGGCGCGCCGCTGAGCTCGAGATTCGATTTGATTTGATGCGAATTCGAATATTAATTGGATACCGCTGCGGCGAAACGAACCCGCTGTACCCACAGAAAACCAGAGCAAAGAGGCGCCCTGAATTGCGCCAGTCAGCAGCCCCGACTGCCCTAGCTACTGCTTGATCTTTTTGATCAAGCTCTTTCCCCGCCCGCCCATGGCCTCCGTGTGCGTTACTTTAAAGATTGCGCGGTGAGGTTCAAACCGCCGTCCTCTGATTCGGTTCGGAATCCGCAGCGCAATCCCGTTCCAGGGTGCTTCCAAGCCGGGCCACGACAACCGGGTTGCCGCCAAGGTGCGCACGACCCACGCGCGCGCCGGATTCTGCACGCTCCCTTGGGTCGCTGACCGGATGACGCGTCCCGCAGATCTCCACCAGCGTCGGTGGAAGCATCTGTGAGTATTCTCTGCCATCTAGCTCTCATGCCAGCCTCCTAGGGCTTCGGCTGGGATATGATTCTCATCACTGACCCGGTTGCTTCAGACGCGACCACGCCGGGCGGTACAGTCTTGAAGTACTCGAAGGACTTCCTCATGAAGGTAGAACGCCTTTATCCGACGTCGCTGGCAGCTTCCTGACTTTGCCGCAGATGCGGGAGTCTCCTCTCTCCAAGTCGCCGGCGATTAAGCTGCCAACCATCCCAGGCGTCACTGCGGAGATGGAAGCTACTGCGATGGTGCGTCGTTACCTCCAAAGTTTTCCGGACGCAGAGGCCAAGGAGACTCTAAAAGACCGATGAGCGCGAAGCGGCGCCGCCTGACGGCTCATCGCATCACAGGCGGAGGAGGCCCCGCGTCCGCGTGACCGTCAGATGTCGCGCGGCTCTGCGGACGACTCTTCCGAGTCTGGTGCGCGAGCCGTGTGCCCTTCAACGCCCGCCGCCCCAGAACCGACGCCGCATGCGCAGAGGGGAACGCGGGTGTCTTCGATCTGGAATAGCGCGCCGTGGCGACGGCGGCAATCATCCCTCGCGTGTCAAAGCAACGAAACAGGCAACTGCTCGAATCGAGCTTACATCCCCATGTATCGTCCGTACTATCCATGTATCTTCCGTACTTTCCGCCCTCCTTTCACTCCATGCGTACGCATGATTTTGGACCGCCTGGTCGTATGTGAATATTACGTAGGACCATTAGACCGTAGCTAGGACTTTTCTTATTTCCTTACATCTAGAAGTCCGGGAGGCTTCCTTGTACAGCGTACTACTATCATGTAATCGTATAGTGTAGCGTTGCAATCACCGAGGACCTTTTTTCATCTACTGGTCTAAGAACGTCGTGGGTTCGCAAGGCCGGCGGAGTGCACGTGCAACCAACCTAGCCTAGCAGCTAAGGGCCCAGGCGGGCAGAGTGCTCCGTTGGTGGCTTGGGGGGTCTTAAGCTTGGGCCTCGGGGCCTGAGGTTCCTGACTCCGGCCCGCGGCCGGGCTCTCAGCTCTGGAGGGAGCTCCGAGGCTCATACGTTCAACATCTCTCGGCCTGGCATCCCGGGCCTTGATTCGATCAGCTGCCAGCTGCATGCGCATGCGCGTGCCGCATGCGCAGTGCAGCTCAGCTTATGATTAGCTTCTGCTGATCATCGGATCATGATCATGATCATGATCCGCCGAGCGGCCGGGCTCAGCGGCTGGCTGAAGCTTAGCCCGCGGCCCACCGGGCCGAGCGAATTTCACTGAGTCAAGTTTTTCCGTAACATGTACACACCGCCCCCCCGGGCCGTGCGCGCGAAATTCGCTCGGGCCGCCGGGCCGGAGCCCGAACTCGGAAGTCGGTAAACGGCTCTCAGAGTCTCGAAATCGCACGACGAATATTAGAAGTATCATAGTATTCAAGTACACTACGACAAGTATTTCAAATCCCGTGGTCTAGCGCGGCTGCAAGCGAAGCGAACAAGAAAGAGAGCTACACATAAAGACGGCATACGACGTTCACACTGCACTCTTGAAATGACAAAACACAAGCGTCCAAACTCATCCGATGGTACAGGCGCGGGCGCCCTGGCAGGGCGCCAGCGGAGGAAAACGTGGCGCGAAAAGACTCCTCGCTAGCTGTGGTGGTCCGTGACGTCCAGCTGCGAGGGGAAGGCCCGTCAGGCACGAACAAGATGACGCAGGAGAGCCGCGCGGGAGCTAAAGCTCGGCCGGTCACCTGCACGCCGATGTGCTTGAAGGGCTGCCCCTGCGGGTCCAGCACCGGCGTGATGAACAGCAGGTTCCAGAAGGGCGTCCTGCGACCCAAGGGATTCAGGGGGGGGGGATGTCAGCACGGCGCGGAACGGCGTACCCGTCCTTGCGGTAGTTGAGGATCTCGGCGAGGAAGGGGGCCTTCTGCCTGAGGCCCTCTCGGATGGCCCGCACCGTGTTCTCGTCGGTGCCGGGCCCCTGCAGGAAGCGGCAGTTGCGCCCCACGATCTCCTCCTTGCTGTACCCCGTCAGCTTCTGGAAGCCCTCCGACGCGTACACGATCGGGTTGTCGGGGAGCCGCGGGCTGCGAGCCGGGGGGCGGGCGTCAGGGGGGTACCGACCGCGGGTCTCCCGGGGTACGGCGCACTCGGAGACGATCAGGTTGGACATGGAGAGGTGGAGGATGGAGGCGAGGAGGTTCTTGAGGCCCTGGGGTACGCGTGAGCGCCAGGCCGGGGGGGGCCAGAAGGCGAGGCGGGGGCGGGCGGGCGGGCGCTCGCCTGGTTTGGCGCGCTCTCGGTCGTCATGTGCTGCCGCTCGCCCATGTCGCGCTGCTTCTTGGCCGGCTGGCTCGTCGTCGTCGCGTCCTCGGGGAGGGCCTTCGGGGCCCCCGCGGGGCCCAGCATCTCCACCCGCGGGCTCGTCTCCAGCGCTCCGGAGACCTGCGCGCCCGTCAGAAGCGAAGAAGGGGGCGGGGGCGAGGGGGCGGAGAGGGGGGGGTACCATGGAGACGAGGTTGGAGGGCTTGGAGGCGGTGATGTCGAACTGGACGCCGATGTAGTTCGTCGTGCGCCCCGTCTGTTCGGACTTGAGCTGGAGAAGGGCAGCCGGGGAGGGCGGGGTGGGGGGGCCCCCACCTGGTCCTCGACGGGGGTGATGTAGACGAGGTTCCAGAAGGGCGTCCCGTCCTTCCGGTAGTTCAGCACCTCCGTCAGGTACTCCCGCCCCTCCCGGATCGCCTGAGCGCAGCGGCGTTAGCCGGAGAGAATGGGCGCCCCCGCCCGCCCGCGCGCTCTCGCCCGCGCGCCCCCGCGCGCGCTCGCTCGCCTGGCCGATGTTCACGATGGCCTGCGAGTCGGTGCCGCGCCCCTGCAGGAAGCGGCAGTTGCGGCCCAGGATCTCCTCCTTGTTGTACCCCGTCATGTGCTGGAAGCCCTGCGAGGCGTACACGATGGGGTGCCCCAGCCGGTTCGGGCTGCGCCCCCGCCACACGCCCGTCAGGAGGCGGCGCGCAGAGAGAACGCGGCCGCCCGGCCCCGCCCCGCGCACTCGGTGACGATGAGGTTCTCCATGGCGAGCTTGAGGGCGGCCGCGATGAACTGCTTGAGGGACATGTGCGGCACCGCGAGGTCCGGCGCGATGAACGACTGCGCAAAGGGGCGCGTCGGCCGGGAGGGTGGCGGGGGGGAAGGGGTAAGGAAGGAAGGAGGGGGGCACCGCGAGCTGCTTGGAGTTCTGGGCGAGGGTGACCTTGTCGAGGGGCCAGACGCCGGCGGGGGCGGCCGCGCCGTCCGCCCGGAACATGCTCAGCAGCGCGTCGTCCTTCGCCTGCGCCGAGGGTGTCAGAGCAGTCATTCGAGCGGCTCGGTGGAAGCGGGGGGGCGGACCGGGATGAAGAGGCCCGGGGCGAGCTCGATGCCCGGGCCGGGCTGCTGGGCCTGGGGCGGCGAGGCGGCGTCCGAGGAGGAGGAGGTGGGCGCGGCGGGCGAGCCGGCCTCCGAGGCGAGGGACATCGTCCGTAGCCGCTCAAGCTCCTCCGCCAGGCTCTCCTTCTCGTCCTGCGGCAGGGGCGAGCTCAGGTAAAAACGCGGGCGGGCGGGTCCTCCTCTCCCTCCTCCCCCTCCTCTTCGAGGGCTGCGCACCTGCAGCTGCTTGTTCATCTCGATGAGGTCCTGCATGTGGTCCACGGCGCGCCCGAGGACGGTCGCCTTGTTGGGCGTCTGGTGGACGAGGTCGGGCACGAGGCTCTTCAGCTGCGAGATGCGCTCGTTGATCAGGTCCCGCCGCTTCCGCTCCACTTGCGCGTGGTTGTGCGAGGAGCCGCGCCCGCCGCCGCCGCCCCGCCGCTCCGAGAACCCGTCATCGTCGTCCTCCTCGCTGGACTCCTCTTTCGCCGGACGCCGGCGGGAGGCGGCCGCGGCCGAGGCTCGCCGCTCGGGGGGCGGCGGTGCGGCGGCCGGGGCCGGAACCGCCTGCGCCAGGGGGCTGACCGCCGCCGCCGGCGCGCCACTGGCGCGCGCGCGGGTCGTGGGGCCGGGCCCGGCGGACCCCGCGACGGCAGGCGACGTGGCGGCGGGAGGGGCGTCCCCTCCCCGAGGCGTGGAGCCTCCGCGGGTGGAAGCAGCGGCCTGCGAGGCCCGCGGGCCGGCGGAAGGGGCGGATAAGGGGCTGAGCTGCTGGACCGGGGCCGGGACGCCAAGAGCGGGGAGGCCGGCGGCCGCGGCGGCCCGGGCCGGCATTTGGACGGCGGCGGGGGCCGCTGGGCCCTGCAATCCGAAGCCGGCGGCGGCGGCGGCAGCAGCAGCGACCGCCGGCGAGTTGCCTGCGAGGGGTGTGAGGCGCCAGAAAAGAACGCGGGGGGCCGGGAAAGGAAGCGAGCGCGCCGGCGAGCAGGGAGTTGGCGAGGATGGAGGCGGCCTGGGGGTTGGCGAGGATGGCGGCGAGGGTGTTGGGCCCATTGGAGGCGGCCGCGGCGGCGATGGCGGCCGCCATCAGCTGCGGGCTCGAGGCCGCGGAAGGCGGGCCGGAGAGGGAGGGAGACGACGGGGACGGGGAGGAGGACGAGGAGGATGAGCTCGCGCCCGTTCTCTGCTGCGGAAGAGCGAACGGGAGACTGCCGGGGATGGCCGCGGGCGTCGGCGGTAGGTTGTCGGTGAAGAAAGGCTTCGGCTCCCGCTGCTGCGGCGCGGCAGGCGCGGCCGCCTGCTGCGGGATCAGAGGCGCTGCAGGAGCACCCCACGCGCTCGGGAGAATGCCCCTGCCGGAGTCGCGGCGGTGAGTTGGCTGGAGGCGCGAAGGGTCGAGCGGGCGCACGACTGAGCCAGCAGTTGCGCGGCGGCCGCGATGGACGCGGCATTCGGTGCCTGAGCAGTCGACGACTGAGGCTGCTGCTGCTGCATGAGTCCCGGCGACGGGTCGTCGAAAAGGAGCGGCGGCGTGGACGGCAGCGAGAAGCCCGGGCTGGCGAGGGCCTGGAACTGCTGGAGCTGCGCCCGCTGCTGCTGAAGGGTCGCCGCTGCGGGATGCGGGGCAGTCGCTGATGCGGGGAGCTCGAGCGGGCTGCCTGGCGCGAAGTTGGGCTGCTCCTGGAACGTGTCGGCCAGCATGAGGATCTCGCTGAAATCGGCGTCCGGGCTCGGAACCGGGCTCATGGGCCCAGGCTGAACTTGCTCATAGAAGGATACAAGCGTCGACAAGTCCGTTTCTCGTAGCAGATCTGCCAGGCTCGCAGGGCTGATGCCGTCTGCAAGACCAGTCAAACGAAGGAGACCGCGAAGGACGGGGCGAGAGAGAGGAGAAGCAAAAAGGTTCTAGAATGTTCGAGTAAGCGGTCGGAGCGCACCGGGAAGGCCGCCGGGCCCCAAGCTGCTGGCGCTCATGATTGTGTGGCCGCGGCGTGCGCCGCGGCGTGTGGATCCGCGGGGGCTTTACGTTTTTGAGCGGACTGACTAAGAGCTTACGCTCCTTAAGAGAACGAAAGCTCAGAGCTGCCACAATGCGCCGGCACGATGCGTACGACCCCGACCACGACTAGCTGCGCCCGCGGCCACGACTTGTTGCAAGAATCCAGGGCGCCTGTCCCGCGCGCAGAGATACACGCCGCCGATGCGCGGTGCGGGTGATTGTGGGTAGTGCCTCCGGGGTACAGCACTCGAAAAGGGCGATGCGGCGACGCGCGGCCGCCCTCGTCTTCCTGGCGGCGCTGCTGGTGCAGGCGATCGCACAGGATGATTGGGTCAAGACCGACGAGGAGGTCGAGAAGATTTCGAGGGAACAGGAGCCTTTGACGATCTACAAAAGCCGTTCGGTTGTGGGCGATGCGGAGGCCCTTGCTACTTCCGTACGTTTGTGTTGTGTTCGATTCTGGTGACGGGAAGTTGATCCCCTTGACCCCAGGCGGCGAACGTGCCCGTCCAGCGGTACGTGTCAGCGAGACGCGCCGGCCGACAATGCTAGCATGCGATGGCATAATTAGATCTTGGCGGTCGGAGCCCGCAGCTCCCTCGGCTAGCCCGGACCGGCGTCGTCTGTTAGGCGTCCGAGGGTTCTGTCCCGGGCGCTGACCAGCACGAACGCAGCGTACTAGACTTCTTGAACTTTGCTATCGATGGTACGCCCATCGCTCGATAGCACGTCCTCCGGCCAGCCCTCCGTGCTCACGGCTGACCGCGGCCCTCGGCAGTCAACTCGACGTCTCGGAGTTCAGCGGCGCGCCTCGCTGACATCGGGACGACGCCCGACGCGCTCCTCACGCCGGGCACCTTCGTGCTCCAGTTCGCCGGGCCTGAGGCGCGCTGGCTGGCGCTCGGGCTCCTCGCTCGCCCCTCCCCGCAGCGCCTCGCGTCGCGGCACGGCTCACGCGGCACCCGCAGGTGATCACCCACGCCAACATCGAGGCCGTTCAAAAGATCGTCGGCCACGACCTCACCGAGTCCGCACCGCCCCCCGCCGTCGGCTTCGGCGTACCCGCCCAACGCGCCGCCCCGCCCGACCAGGTACGTGCCGCACGACGGGTACGTGTTCGGCGCTACCGGCCCGCAGGCGAAGCAAGTCCGGGTCCTGCCGTGCGCTCCCCGCCCGGTCCCTCGCAGCCCCTCGCCCTCGCTCACGCGCCCCCGCCACGCAGGTTCATGTGAGGCCCCGTCCACTGCCTTGCGTCCCCCCTGGATGCCCCCCCCTGACTCGTTCCGCCCCCCCGCCGCCGCAGCAAATACGTCGGCCGCATGGTCCGGCCCCTCTACCCCCCCCCTCCCCGCACCGAGGGTGACGTACCCCTCCCCCGCGCAGCTGCCGCAGATGAAGCTGTCGGACCAGCTGAAGAACCTCGACGAGCTCGTCGCGACCACCGACATCAAGGACGAGCTCGAGGCCGCGTGCGCCCCCGTACCCCTCCCGTCCTCCGCCCCCCTCCGCCGAAGTGATCCCGCACCCCCCACCCTCGCCAGGTACCGGAACACGACGGTGGTGGGCCTGCTCTCGCCGCGCCCGAAGACGGCGGGCGAGCTCGCCGCCATCCGCGACCGCCTCGCCGCCGCCCTCGCCAAGCGCGGCATCGCCCAGGTCCCCCAGCCCCGGCCCCGCCCCGGCCCCCCGCCCGCGATCCCGACGCCCGTACCCCCGCCCCCCTCCCCTCCCCCCCCTCCGGCAGCCGCTGGAGCTCCTGGACGAGGGCGTGCCCTCCCTCACCGTCACCGTCCCCACCCGCGTGCGCCCCCGCCCCGCCCCCTCTGCCCCCTCTGCCGCCGGCCCGACTCGGAGGGCAGCTGGTGGACCTGGTGGCGGTGCCGATGTGCTCGGAGCCCGAGGTCCAGTGGGTCCAGGCGCGCCCCCGCCCCAGCCTCTGCCTCTGCCTCTGCCTCTGCCTCCCGGCCCGCCATCCAGGGGCTCACGCCCTCCGCCCCCGCCCCCCGCCCGGCAGGCCAAGAAGGTGATGCGGCTGAAGACGGCGCGGCTCGAGCTGCGCTCCGAGGCCGCCGCCGCGGGGGCGAGGGAGGAGGAGGAGGGGGCCCCTGGCACGGGCCGCGCCCTCCTCAACAGCAAGTGCGTGCAATGGGGCGGGGGACGGGCCGGCTCGCTCGCTCGGCCACGCCGCCTCACGGCCGGCCCCCGGCAGGGCGGCCGGCTTCCTGCAGTCGGGCTCCCTCTTCAACGAGGTCGTCTGGAACAAGGGCATCACCGGCAAGGGCCAGGTGCGAGGGGGAGGGCGGTGGCGGTGGAGGCGGCCACGAGGAGCCCGCGCCCACCGCCCCGCCCGTGCGCTCCCGCAGATCGTCGGCATCGGCGACTCGGGCGTCGACTGGGACAACTGTGCGCCCCTCCCCCGTAACCCCCATTTTCTCTCTCGTAACCCTCTCACCCCCGCTCCCCTCACAGGCCTCTTCTACGACAAGGATAACACTATGCCCGTGCGCCCCAAACGGGCTCCCCGTATCCTCTCCAGCCCCCCCACCCCCCCCCCCCCCCCCCCTCTCTGTTCGCCAGTTCTTCTCGCCGACGGGGGCGAACGGTCTCCCGAGGAACCCGGCCTCCGCCCACCGCAAGTTCGTGGGGTACAGGCCCTTCGACACCTCCTCCGCCGGCATCGCAAAGGTCCGCCCGCGCCGCCGCCCCCGCGAGCGTCTCTTCTCGCTCAGACGGCGTACCCGCACCCCTCCTCCAGGGCTACCGCAGCGACGACACGGACGGCCACGGCTCCCACGTTGTTCGCCGCCTCCCCCTCCCCCTCTTCTCCCCCCCTCCCAACCTCGTGTACCCCCAGGCGGGCTCCGTGCTGGGGTACTCGGCGACGCTGATGAACAAGGGCATGGCGTACGAGGCCCGCATGGTCTTCTCCGACTACGGCGCCGACGACCCCAACCTGGTGCGGCGCGCGTACCCCTGCCCGCCCCTCGAAGTCTGTTCTCGACGCACGGCGCGCGGGGCGCGCGCAGGGGCTGGCGATCCCCGCCTCGATGGACTTGCAGGCCGCGTACGACCTGGGGGCGCGCATCCACACCAACTCCTGGGGCTGCGCGCCCCCCGGCGCCGACATGACCTACTGCAACAAGTACGACTCGCAGCCCCTCTTCGTCGACCGCTTCATGTGGCTCGTGCGCCCCGCGCCCCGGCCCCCGGCCCCCTCTGGAGAGCCCCGCCCCGGCTCTGACGGCGGGCGGGGGCCAGAAACCCGACTTCCTCGTGCTCTTCGCCGCCGGCAACGACGGCTCGTACGGGGCGAGGACGGTCGGAAGCCCCGCGACATGCAAGAACTGCCTCTCGGTGCGGAACAAATGGAAGAGGGGAAGAACAGGACAGGAGCGGGGCGCTGAGGCGGGCCCGCCGCGGGGCCCGGCAGGTGGGGGCGCTGGACGTGCTCTCGTCCACCGGCGCGATCAAGATGGCCTCCTTCTCCTCCCAGGCCCGCCCCTCTCTTCTCTTCTCATCTAAAATGCCACCTCGCTGAGGGCGGGCTCCCTCCTGCAGGGCCCGACGGGGGACATGCGGTACAAGCCGGACATCGCCTCCCCCGGCTCGAACATCCAGTCCGCCGCCTCGGACGGCGACGTCACCTCCATGAACTGCGGCCGTGCGCTCGGATCTGATCTGAGCGATCTGATCTGATCCGAACTGACCGACTCCGATCGGCGCAGTGAAGGGCATGTACGGGACGTCGATGGCGACGCCGATCGCCGCCGGCACAGCGGCGCTCGTCCGCCAGTACCTCGTCGAGGGCTGGTACCCCTCCGGAATCAAGACCGCGGCGAACGCGATGGCCGCCCCGCCCGCGGCGCTCATCAAGGCGATGATGATCCACAGCACCGTACCCGTCACCAAGGGCCCCAAGGGCGAGAGTGCGCGCGCGCCGCCCTTTTCCTTTCCTTTCCTTTCCTTTCCTTTCCTTTCCTTTCATTCTGACGGCGGGGCAGCGCTGGACTCGCCCCCCGACTTCAAGCAGGGCTTCGGCGCCCCGCGCCTCTCGAACGTCCTCTACTTGTGAGGCCGTACCCCCCGCTTCCCCGGGCGACCGCTCGCCTCACGCCCCTGTAGCCCCGAGAGCGCCTTCAAGCTGAAGCTGTACCACGACAACGTCCCCCGCTGCGGCGAGAAGGCGCCGCCACCTCCCGCCCCTCCCCGTACCCCTCCCTCCCTTTCTTCTGATCGCGGTACCCCGCAGCAATACTTCTTCGAGGTCGGCGGCAAGCGCGACTTCGTGTACGCCCCCCGATCCCGCGCTCCTTCCCGCTACCGCCCGAGTGACGCGGTACCCCCCTTCAGCGTGACCCTCGTCTGGACGGACCCTCCCGGCACCGCCAGCGCTGCCAACACCCTCGTCAACGTCTGCCCGTACCCCCCGCGCCGCCCCCGTAGCCGACCGACGCCGCTCGTCCCCGCAGGATCTCGACCTTGAGGTCAAGGAGGCGAACCCGGTACCCCCCGCCCCCCCCCGCCCCCCCATCCCCCTCCGGGCTCCGGCTGCTCACCTGCGCCGCCCCGCCTCGCAGGGCTTCGTCCCTATGGTCGGCCGCGCCCCCTCCCGACGCTCGCGCCGCGCCCGTGGGCGCCCTGCCGCTGACGCCGCGTGCCCCGCCCCGCCCCGCCCCGCCCCGCCCCGCCCCGCTCCGCAGTTCTACCCCAACCGCCGCACGGTGCGACTCGACGCCCCCCTCCACCCGCCTCCCCCCGCGTGCGCCCCGCGCTGACTCTGCTCCCCTCTCGCCCCGCAGTCGGCGGACCGCACGAACAACGTGGAGAAGATCGTGCTGACGCCCCGCGCGACCTTCACCCGCGCCGACGGCACCACCTACGGGCCCGCCGACCCGCGCCCCATCCCACCTCCCACTTCGCGTCCCTAAGAGGCGCCCCCCACACGCAGGCGGTACGCGGTGGTGGTGCGGGGGACGGGCGTGGCGGTGCAGGACCAGAACGGGATCACGCAGCAGGCCTTCGCCCTCGTCGTGGTCCGTGCCCCAACACGCCAAGCTTTCTCTCCCCCCCTCTCTCTTACCCTGAGGCTTCCCCCCCCCCCCCCCCCCCCTTCAGACGGGGGATAGCCTGGTGGAGGTGCCCCTGGCGCAGGGCTTCAAGCCCTCCCGCCCGACCTGCGTCAACGGCATCGTCAACGGCGACGCCTTCCCGCCCTGTGCGCCCCCCGCGCCCCCTCCCCCCCCCACTCCTCACGCCCCTCCCCCCGTCAGACCCGGCGACGAACACCTTCGCCGGCTCGTCGAAGACGGTGACGGTGACGCTCGCGAAGCCGCTGGCGGAGGCGGACTGGACGGCGGCGACGTACGAGGCGTGGGCGGGGAAGCTCGCCGCCGACCTCGGCATCCCCGCCGACGTCGCCGCCTCCATGCCCTCCCCCGTCAACGTCATCGAGATGACCAGGGGCTCTACTAAGGTCTTCGAATTCTTATTCTTCTATAGAGCGTAATGAGAATCCGACTTACATTCTCTTATCAGGTGGTCTTCGACCTGCGGCCTTCGATGATGACGGCCTACTTCCCCAAGGCGGGCGCCGCGACTGCCACCCGCTCCGACGCGTCGCTCCCCGTGCAGACGACCGAGCAGGCCCTCGACGAGGCCCTCAACAAGCTCGTCGTGGCGGGGTACACCCTCGGCAAGGGGTACGCCGTCGCCGGCCCCGCCTCGTTCTCGAGCGCCGTCTCCTTCTCGACGTCGATCTCGGCGGTGTCTACCCCCCCGACGACCCTCCCCTCCTCCGGCACCACCGGCTCCTCCTCCTCGTCGAAGACGTCGGGGGCGCCCGGCGGTGCCGCCGCGCGGCCGCTGGGCGCGCTCGGCACGGGGCTGGTGGCGCTCGTGACGGCCGCCCTGGCGCTGGCCCTCGCCCGCCGCCACTCGTGAGCCCCGGGCCGGGGTTCCTATCCCGGCCCTTTTTCAGGTATTATCCATCTTAGCCTATCCGCATGTTGTTTCTACTGTGATTCGCAGTATGTGCATTTCGATTTGGCTCGGACGCCGCCCGCCAGCTACAGCCGAGCGCTAGCTGAGAGGCGCGCTCGCGACTGCGCCCTCCTCCTCCTCATCCGCCAGCCGCTGCAGCTCCCGCTCGAGGACGGTCGACACCGCCCCGCACCTGCGCGGCGCCGGCTCAGCCGGAGCTCGATGCGAGCCGACGAGCGGCGCGGCGCGTGCGCACAGGACGACCTCGACGAAGTCGGCCCGCGGGGCCGCCCCGCGCCGCACGAGGATCTGCGTGCGTACGCCAAGGCCGCCGTCAGAAAGGGGGCTGCGGCTGGCGGGCCGGGCTGCCAGGCTTGGGCCGGTGCCGGGCCGCGCGCCTCGGACTGGACGCGGCCCGCAAGCTCGCCGGCGATGGCCGCGACGGCCCGGTGCCCGGGGCGCGGGTCCGGCGCCGCCAGCGCCCGCTCCCGGCACCACTGCAGCCGCGCCTCGCTCAGCAGCACGCCCGCCACCGAGTCGCTCGGGTCTGCCGCACGGGATCAAATTCAGCATCGGCAGAGTCGCCGAGGCCGGTGCCAGCTGCAGGGGCTTGCCCGCACCCGTGAAGAAGAGGAGGAGCGCATTGTTCCTCGCCTGGTCGACGGTGGCGTTCGCGCAGAGGTTCACGAGCGAGCGCCAGAAGGAGGGCAGCTTGAGCGAAGCATGAAAGAGAGCCGGCAGGTCACGCCGCATGTCGCTGGAGCTCCGCTGCTCGCTCATGAAGGCCTCCACCATGCCACGCCACAGCGCATTACTGCTCCCCGCGTCGTACAGCGCCCGGCACGTCTGCGCGCCAGGAGAGCAGCGCGGAGCCCTCGACGAGAGCGACGCGCAGCCGCGCGTAGAGAGCGTGCGAAACGAACAGCACCTCGCACGCGGCATTGATGTCGCGCAGGTCGCGCAGCTCAGCCAGAATCTGCCTCCGCCGCCCGCAGTTAGACGAGCGCCGGCAGTTAGACCCCGCGCGCCCGGTGCAGCATCGTACCTGCACGAGGAGCTCAGTAGGGAGGTCTAAAAGGCCCGCGCTCATCGTTGACGTCGACAAAGGGGGGAACTGCCGTAGAAGGGGTATCGGGGCGAGGACGTCCGGGCGCCACGGATGTCGCCGCCGGGCGCGCCGAGCGCGCCAGGCCATAGCGGATTCCAAGGTGAGCTATCTGCACCGGCCGCTTGGCGCTCGGCGGCGCTCAGTGTTTGAATGTGCGACCATCCACACTCGCAGAGAGCCTCTTCGTTCATAGCCCGCCATCGCAGACCATCTGCGCGCTATGCCTTCAGGTGCGACTGGCGCGGCGCCGCTAGCGACGGCGCCAAGTCATTAGCCGACGCGCACGGCGGCGGCCGCTGAACCTGGCGCTCGCCGCAGGTCTGCCGTGACCCAGTGCTGCTTTCGTCGCGGGATGTGTCAGACGAGAGCGCTCCCCTCTCTCTTTGCCACATGTGAGATTTGGAGGCGCTCCGCGGTTGCCAACTCCGGAATCACGCCGCGCCTCCGCAGGTTCTGCTCAGGCTGCTGGGGAGCGGCTGCTGGATCGAAGGGATCTCTCACCAGCTGCCCCATCTGCCGCGGCGCGGTGGACCGCGTCGTGCCCATTGCGGTTCGCCGTGCCGCGCGAGCGTTGCGGAGTGCCCGCCCGCCGACTCCGCCGCGCGCGCGCCGCGCAGGCTGTCTCCATCCTCTCTCAGCTCTACAACAACATGCAGATGCGATGCGAGACGACCGTCCTTTCGACCGGCGGCGCTGACTCGTCGTGCGCGTGGCGGGGGAGCCCCGCGGAGGCGGACGCGCACCTCGCGCAGTGCGGCTTCGCCGCCGTCCGCTGCGACGGCTGCCAGCGCGCCATGCAGCGGCGCGTCCTCGACGCGCACCAGCGCATCGAGGCAGGCCGCCCGCAACCGCCCCCGCCCCCGTCCCCGCCTTGGCCGTGTGCCCGCTGACGCTCGCCGCCGCAGTGCCCGAACCGTCGCATATCCTGCCCGCTCTGCGGGGACGCGGTGCCGGCAAGCGAGATAGAGGTCCGCGGCCCGCTTCTCTTCGCGCGCGCGCGGGGCCGCCGCGCGCGCGCCGAGCGAGCGAGCGCGCCGCGCAGGCGCACCGTCGCTCGGCGTGCACGGTGGACTGCCCCTTCGGCGGGAAGCTCTGCGGCACGTTCGGGAAGGCGGCGCTGGCCGCGCACACCGAGGTCTGCGACTTCGTCCCGTGCGAGTGCCCCTTCAAGCCCATCGGCTGCCAAGTCCAGGTGCCCCTCCCCGCACCCCGGCCTCCGCCCCGCCCCGCCACGCCGGCGCCCGACCGCCCCGCAGCTGCCGCGGCTCTCCGTGCCCTCCCACGCCGGCGCCAAGGAGCACGCCAAGCTCCTCGCCTTCTTCGTCGAGCAGGAGAAGGCCCGGTACCCCCCGCTTCTTCCGCCTGCCCTCCCCCGCTCCCTCTGCTTACGGGCGGCAGAGTGGACGCGCTGCAGCGCGAGCTCGCGATCAAGGGCGGGCAGCTGCGGGCGGCCGAGGAGGAGCTGAGGAGGCTCCGCGCCGGCTCCCCCGCCCCGGGCCAGCCGGCGGCGGCGGGTGCGGCGGCTCCGGGCGCGCGCCGGGCGGCCGGCGGCGGCGCGGCGGCGCAGGACTCCCCGCGGCCGAGCCCCGCCCCGACCCCGCGCTCCGCCGCGCCCTCTCCGGCGCCGGCCGCGCCGGCCGTGCGGGGCCCGGTGGCGAACGGGGTGGCCACGCCGCCGCCCCTCGCCGCCCGCCCCCGGCCGCCCGCCCGCCGGCCCCGCCGGCCGCGGCGTGCCCCCGATGGGCCGCGGGGCGCCGCCGGCGGCGCCAGGGACCGCGCAGCAGCCGCCGGGCGCCGCCCCGGCCTCGAAGTCGTCGCCCTCCTCATCCCCGCGGCCTCGCCGGCGCCGCTGCCGGCCGCCGCCGCCCCGCCCAAGGCCGCAGCCGCCGGGACCGCCGCCGCCGCCGCCGCCGCGCAAGCGAAGGAGGCGCGGAGCGAGCGGGAGGCGGCGCTGGAGAAGGAGCTGGCGGAGCGCAGGCGCGCCGTGGCCAGCCTCCAGAAGGAGCTCTACGAGAAGGCGAGCCGAGCATTCGACCCGATCGAATCCGAGCTCGAACCTGACGCGGGGCGCAGGAGCACGCGCTCTCGGACGCCGAGGCGCGCCTGATCGCGGCGGTGCGGAAGGAGGCGGAGCTGGAGGCCGGCGCCGCCAAGTGCCGCGAGCGCGAGGCGGCGGCCAAGGAGGCGGCCCGCAAGGCGAAGGACGAGCTCGCGCAGCGCGGCAAGCAGGCCGACAGCCTGCGCGCGACGCTCCTCCAGCACGAGAAGACCATCGCCCAGCTCCAGAAGGAGTGCGCGCCCGTCTCTGCCAGAGGCCTCGCCCGCGCCCCGCTCCGCCCCGCGCCGACGCCGACGGCGTCCCCGCGCAGCCTGCAGACGGCGGCGGGGCGGGGCAAGCGCAAGGGCGAGGGCGCGGGGGGATGCTGGGCGGGGGCGGCGGCCGGGGCGGCGGCGGCCCTGCTCTTCGCGCTCTTCACGGCGTGGGCCCTGGCCCGCCTCGCGCCGCTCCTCGGCGTCCCGGCGGGCCCCTGCGCGTGCCCCTGCTCGGCCTCACCCTCTCGAGCGGGCCCTGCGCCGCCCGGCGGCGGCGGCGGCGGCGGCCGGCCCGCGGGCCGGCTCGTACGGCGGCGGCACGTCAGCGCCGGCCGCGCGGGAGGCGCGGGACGGCAAGGGCGGCGACGGCGACTCCTCCAAGGGCGGGGGGGAGGGGCAGGGGCGGCGCAGGCGCCGCGGGCGCGGGAGGGGCGTGCCGGCGCACTCGGAGCTGGCGGCGCTGCGGCGGGGCCTGGCGGCGGCGGAGGGCGGGCAGGCGCGCGCGGAGGAGCGGGCGGAGAAGCACCGGAAGCAGAGCGAGGAGCGGAAGGCGGCGCTCGAGATCGCGGAGGCGGAGCTCGCCGACGCGCGCCGCCGCAAGGGCGACGCCGAGCGCCGCCTCCGCCAGTGCCAGGCCGCCGCCGCCGCCGCCGCCGCCGCGGCGCGCGCCGAGGCCGAGGCGGCGCGGGCGCGCGGCGAGGGCGGCGCGGAGGGGCGCGGGCCGGCGGGCGAGCGCGAGGCCGAGACCTGCTCTCCCAGCGCCCAGGAGCGTGTCCTGGAGGCCGCCGGCTGTACCCCGGGCGGGAGCCCCCCGGACGCCCCCGTCCCCCCGGCTCCTGGCGCTGGCTCCTCTGGAAGACGGTCGAGTGCGCAGCCGTCCGACCCCCTCTTCCCTCCCCCCCCCCCCCCCCCCCGAGGCCCCAATTCACCCCCCCCCCAAAAAAAAAGGTGGGCGACGGTGCTGGTGCTCGGAATCGTCGTCCTCTGCTGCGCCCTCTCTCTCTACGACAACTACCTGGTGAAGCCGCAGGCACGTACCCCCCTCGCATTCCTTCCCCCTCCCCGACTCACGCACGCGTGCTCCTCCGGCAGGCCCCCTGCGCCATGCACAGCGCGGGCAGCGCGGCCCCCGCGGCCGCCCCGACCCCGCCCGCCGCCCCCGTCCGCGGCCGGCGCCGCTAGACAAGAATCAGTCACAGGATCCAAACGCGATGGGCGCCCGAGCTCCGCGACCGCTTTGTTCGGGCGTTCTCCGACGGTCTGTTTAATTTCAACTGCCGCTACGCGTACCGTAGTACACACGTACGCGTGTCACCGCGCATGCGTGATGATGTGAGAGAGCCCCGCGAGGCCCTGAGCTCCAGGGTTGCTGACTCTCGAGCTCGATCGCGAGCTCGGGAATCGATATCGATCATCGGATCGAATCGATATCCGAAGCGCGCACGTGCACGTGCACCGCGGCGGATCCGAGCTCCGACTCAGCCTCCGAGCCCCCGACGGTCCCAGGCTGGAGTCGACGTCCCAGCCTCCCCTCCCAGGGTCCACCCCGGGACCACCCGGGGCCCGGCCTAGGCCCCTGGGCCCTGGCCCTGGTGGCCCATGCCATGATGGTCAGCTTTAATTCATCCATGAGTCAGCACGACTCCCAGCCATATGCATGGCTCATGATCAAGAGCCCTACATGTACAAATGAGAGTCGACGTCCCAACTTGGCAATCGTTGAACTTCGGAACTTCGGAACTAGTTTATTAATTTAGAGTCCCTGAGTCCCAACGTTAACGTTAACTTGCATAAGCATGCGCGCATGTGGCATGTACCGTAGTACCATGTGCGCCGATTGTGCGGCACGCGCGCGTATGCACTGCTATGCAGTACGTATACGTACTCATGATCATGATCACTGTCCCTAATCAGTAGTAATCACACTGCAGCTGGCAGTGTGGCACACGTGCACAGTCTCGAGCTCACACTGAGCATGCGCACGTAGGCGTCGCGATATCGATCGCGAGTCGCGACGCGCGTCGCTTGCTTGCTCAAAACGCCACGCTGCAGTCTGCTTTTGCATGGGGTTCCGAACTGACTGCCTTTTGATTCTGGGCTGAATTTTTACGCGTACCCCACCCCGAGAAGGAGGGTCGAACAGTGCGCTTGTTAGCAGGTGCCACGGCCCACGGTGCTGGACAGGCGCACTGCTGTCCGCCGGTCCGGGATCTTTGGGCAAGCAGGCGCTAAGAAGATTGCGTATATCTCGGTCACCTCGCTTGAGCTCCGAGCGTGCCGTCGTGCTCTCATCATGTCGTAACCAGCGAGATTTTGGTGCGCGCATCGGCTAGTTGGTCAATCCAGCGACGACCGCCGAGTGATCGAACTTCGGAACTCTCAGAGTCTACAGAAGCCGCTCTCACGATCTGCTATCGACGTCGGGCTGGCTCCCAACATCGTCGTCGGGCCGGGGGAGGAGGACCCGCAGTTCCGGTGCCGTCTGCTCCGAGTTCAAGGATCCGCTCAGAGCTTATCATGGTTTTGTTCCTGCACGCAGGGCGGAGACAGGTTTGCTGCTCATCTCAGCGCAAGGCGGCTTCTGCCGTCCCTCAAACTGGCAGCCTCTGCCGTCCCTCGCCCAGCCGTTCTGTGAAATGGAGGAGCAGGGCAGTAACATGGGGTTGGCCGGACCTCTTCCGTCGCTGCCCGCCGTCACTCCGCTATCGATGGACGACGAGGGCGCTCCGTTCTCACGGCGCTTCTCTCTGGGGCTGATCCCCGGTGCTCGTGCGCACCTCCCGCAACATTGCCGGAGCCGGGATGCCCGGAAGCAACCCGCCGAGCGCCCTGACGTCGACTTCCCCGCCCGCAGCATTCTGCTCCGCCCCTGACGGAGCGCCGGGGCCGTACCCGTTCATGCCGCTCTCGTCGAGCTGGGTCCCGCGCATGATGGAGCCCATGCCGGGACCGGCCTTCGTCGTGCCCGGTCCGGGCTCCTGCAGCTGCCCGCCCTCGGCCGAGTACCACGTCTGCCCGGAGCACTGCGAGCGCCCGCAGTTCCAGCAGTCTGGAGGCCAGCCGTACGTGGAGGTGCTGAACAACCCGATGTCGGCCTTCCCCATGCAGCAGCCGCAGCCGGCCGGCATGGGCGGCATGCACATGGGCGGCATGCAGGGCCAGGGCCCCGTCGCCATGCGGGCCTTCGCGCCGCGCATGATGGCGCCCGGGCAGTACCGGGGCATGAGCATGAGCCCCGACGGCATGCAGCAGCAGATGCAGCAGCAGATGCAGCAGCAGATGCAGCAGCAGATGCAGCAGCCCATGCAGCAGCAGATGAACGCGTGGGTGCGATGCGACCCACTCCGCTGCCCGCCGCCGCTCACGCGGCCGTCGCGTCGCAGGGGCAGGAGCCGGTGCGGCGGAGCGGGGGCTTCGACCCAAGCGCGGCGGCGGCGGCGGGGGAGGATTGCGGCCCCGAGCAGCCGATGCAGGCCGGGCCGGCGGCGGCCGGCGGGGCGCACATGAACAGCAGATGGGGCGCACACGAACAGGCCGGGGCGCCGGCGGCGAACGGGATGGGGCAGCAGATGCCGTCGCAGCCGCACTGCGGCGTGTGCGGCCTCCGGCGCCCGGGAGACTGCGCGTGCGACGGGCAGCAGCTGGCGGCGGGGCCCTTCGGGGCGGCCATGGCCCACGCCCACGTCCCCTACGGCAACATGCCCCGCCTGGCCCTCGCCATCCCCGACGTGCCGGCGCCGCCCAACGCGCAGCGGCACGCGCCGCGGCCCTCGCGCGGCTCCGGCGGCACGCCGCGCGGCTCGGGCGGCACGCCGCGGTCCGCGGCGCGGCCCTCGCCGATGGGCCCGGCGCAGTCGAACGCGACGCCGGTCTTCGCGCGGCCCAAGGAGGAGCGGGGGGAGGCGGGGGCGGAGGCGGAGCCGGAGGGGGAGGCGGCGTCGTCGTCCTCGTCGGCGGCGAAGCCGGTGAAGCTGGGCGAGCTCGCCGCCCTCTTCCACCTCTCCTCCGAGGACGCCGCGGAGCGCCTCGGCTGGTCCACCACCCGCCTCAAGCGCGTCTGCCGCACCCTCGGCGTCGCCCGGTCCGCCCGGGCCCCCGCCCCCGCCCGACCCCTCCTCTGACGGTCGCGCCCGGCAGGTGGCCCTTCCGCAAGATCAACTCGCTGGACCGGTGGGACATCGTCGTGCGGGGCCTCTCGGCCCTGCAGCGCGCCCGCCGCATCTCCCCCATCGCCCGCTTCGACGAGCAGGCGCCCCCGCCCCCGCCGCCCCGCCCCGCGCCTCTGCTGACACCGCCCCGGCGCAGGAGCTGCTGCAGGAGATTCGGGAGGCGCGGCGGCGCGTGGAGGGCAACCCCAACTCCTCCATCCACCAGGCGAGCCGGCCCAGGCGGGCGCCCTGGGCGTCTGCCGCAGCTGAGGCCGCCCCGCAGGTCGTGAAGCGGCTGAACAAGAACCTGTTCGAGCGGCCGTGCAAGAAGACGGGCGTCTCCTCGGCCGTCTGGTGCACCACCGCCCTCTCCGCCGCTGCCGAGGTGCGCGGGCGAGGGGGAGGGGGAGCGGGGAGGGCGGCGTGGGACAGCTGAGCGAGCGCGGGGTGCCCGGCAGGTGGCGGAGGCGGAGGGGGACATGGAGCTCGTCCGCTCCCTCCAGTCCATCCTCAAGGACCAGGCCTCCCTCGGCGCCGACGCCGGCCCCGCCGACGCCTGACCCGCTTCGGGCGCCCCGCGCCCGCGCCGGCCCCGCCATCCCCGGCTCCGCTTCACCTCGGTCCTCGCATGGCCTTCTGCTCTCTGCTATCCGCTATCACGTTTCTGATCAATGTTGCTTTCATTTACGTTTTGTCGGCCGCCGCGCCGCACGCCCCGCGGCCGGCCGATGTCCAGTTCTCTTAGGTATTAATTTCACGAGCCTCCCAGTTGCATTAGTTCCTCACCCCGCTCCTGTGATTGCTAGACAGTGCCTGGTTTTGATTCTGGTCTCAGATCAAGATCTAGATCGCAGATTAGTACTGTTTTATTGAGTGCATTAGGCTAGATTAAGAATACGCTAGGGTACTCGCAAATCTCGAATCAATATCGGCATGCAGCACAGAGACCGTACATCAGTACTCGTTTCTTTCATGAACAGCGACATCGTCCTTCGGAGTCATCATTGCAGTGATCATGAATCCCAGTGAGTCAGTGACGCTGTGAATATAGATCGTTACTGTGCAATACACTTCATGATCAAGGCCGCCGGGCTTCGAATTCATGATCAAGGCTTATCATGCGCATGCCGCAGCGTGTACGTGTCGACGTCTCAGCTGCAGCCTCTAGATCTCAGGCCCGACTCGGCGAGGCCCTGAGGGTCTGGCCACCGGTACCATCCGATCGCGATGATCTCCGCGTAAAGCGCACGTAGAGTAACGTAGTACATATGTAGCCGTCATGGCGTGGTCATGCGTCGTACGCGTACGCGTTATCATGACGTCTATTAAATCAATATTAATATTAAAATTGTTCGAATTCACGATAGTGCGATCTATATATATAGCTAGATCTAGATCTCGGCGAGATGCTGTAATTTATATTGCTTCGAGTTTGTCCGCTGCAACGCGAGACGACAACACAAGGCCTCTGGTCTGGGGTTCAATCCGGTCGGGCTATGATCGCGGCTACCGCCCGGAGGCGTCGACGACGTAGAAGATGGGGCTCGCGGCTGCCGCCTGCGCCACCTCCGCCGCCGTCGCCACGCGGTTGAAGTCGTTGTCCCACAGCTGCGCATGCGCCCCCGTCAGCGCCGGGGCGGGGCGGGGCGGGTGGGGCGGGGCGGGGCGGGGCGGGCCTCGCGATCGACGAGGTGGGCGCCGAAGTACTAGTGGCGGGAGGCCTCTCGCAGGAGCGCCTCCACATCGCCCCCGAAGCGGATGCCCCGTGCCCGCCCCTCCCCCGACTGCGGCAGCCGCCGCACGTTCAGCCGCAGCGCCCCCGCCCCCCCCGCCGGCCCCGCCGCCCCCGCCGGCCCCGCCGCCCCGCCGGCCCCGCCGCCCCCGCCCCGCCGCCCCGCCCCCGCCGTTCCGGCCGCCCCGCCCCCGCCGGCCCCGCGGCCTCCGCCGCTATCGCCGCGGCCAGCCGCCCAGCCGCGGCCGCGGGCTGCCACGAGGGCAGATTGGAACCCGTGGCCCGGGAAGCGCCGGCTTGCGAGAGCCACGAGCGAGTTTGCTGCGCGAAGGTGGCGCCCGACCCGGCCGCCGCCGCCGCTGCCGCTGCCGAAGGCTGCCACGCGATTTGCTGGAAGCTCGTTGCCTGGGTAGGCCCAGCGGCGGCCTGCGAGGGCCACGAAAAGGTCTGCTCAGTGATCATGAAGGCGGCGCCCCCGACGTTGTACAGGGCGGAGGGCGCCGCCCGCTGGGTGTGGGCCGTGGCCTGCATAGGGAAGTTCGCATATGCGCAGCCGAGGGTCGAAGCCCCGTACGGAGCTGTGCCGATGCCGGCGCCGCAGCTCGAAGCCTCCGCCCCGTACGCGTAGAGGAAGGACGGGGCGCCGGCGCCTTGCGCCGAATTCCGAAAACATCGGGGCAGCGCCCCCGGCGGCAAAGGGAGCGGAGTAGCTGCGGAGTAGCTGCACGTGAAGGCATAGGGCTGAGCGAAGGGCGGAAAGGTTGGCGCCGAGGCGAGCGGGGCTGCGCCGTAGCCGTAGGACCCCGCGTTCTGCGTTGGCGGGGCCGCGAGCTGCCGTGTTGACGTGAGCTTCGGCAATCTGCAATCTGCGGTGCTGCAATTTACGATGCAATCTACGTTGCATGTCGCATGTCGTGAGCTGAAGTGCTCGCCGCACCGTGCACGACCGTTCTGCGGCGCTGCCTCCTAGCTTGAATCCCAACCGGAGGGGGGGGGGGCGAGCTAGGGTAGGGTAGAGGTGTTATACAACCCGCACGCAGCGCTAGCGACGTCGAGCATCGCTCAACGGCAAGCGCTTACAACGTACGCGAATCCAGATTCCAGTGCTCTGCGCGAGAAGTGCACGTAGCAGGCGGGTGGCGAGCATAGTTTCAAATACGCCTACGAACCGCGGCCGGCATGCCGGAGACGAGCGCAGAAGCTGCAGATACATCGGCTTGCCGAAAGCGAACCCCGCGCGGCCACGGCGAGGTCTAGGCCGACGAATAGGCCTATAGCTAGGGCGCATCCCTCAGACGCAAGTGAGTGAGGGCCTCCGCCACGCCCGTCACGCCATGCGAGCGTAGATCTGACACTTCGGTCGCAGGTGGTCGGCCGCGCCGTGCGCGCCTGCGCATGCATTTGCAAGGCGATGTCGACGTCGACCGCGGCCGCGGCCGCGGCCGCGTGCTCATCGATGTGATCAAGCTGGAGGACACGGATGACGAGGTGCGCATGCGCGCCTGACTCCAACTCTCTCTGCACGAGCGCTCCAAGGGCTCTGACCGGGCGACAGACGCAGGCGCAAGATCTAGAGGCGCACAGCTGCAGGCACATGGCCGCGGCGGCGGCTGCTGGCTGCGTGAAGATCGAGGAGGAGGAGACGGAGGAGGACGATTCAAACGTGGGGTCAGAGGCGGAGGCGGAGGAGCTCGAGGCGGAGGAAGCGGCGCTGCAGATGCCGGCGTCCCCCGAGTTGGAGGTGACGGGGGGCGAGGTCGAGCTCGAGCTCGGGGGCGGGGAGGTGCCGGCGCAGAGCTGCTCGCACAACACGCCGACGGTGCCCCCGCGCGCCCTGGCCAGCGATCCCTGTGGCTGGTGCTCGACCTTGACGCGGCGCCCATGAGCAGGTAGCCTCGCGGAGCCGGAAAACATGCGTGGACAAGTTGGGGAACACGCTTCCCCCCTGCATTCGGCACACGGGGCGCTTCTATTACTTCGACCACGGGTGGCGGGGCTCTAGGGTGCGTCCCTTTGTGCGCGCCGCGCAAGTTTGCATACGCCCGACTCGGCCTTGCAGATCTATATCCCGCTGAATTGCGCTGTCGAGGTACGTCGCGCTAGACCTGCGCTTCGAGGGACATTGAGAGGCCTTCTGCAGAACGTGAGCCGGGAGCGGGACCGCCTGCTCATCTGCTTGTACGGCCCTGCGGAGGCGACTCCACGACTCACCCGCCCGATCGAAGGTGCAACCTGTGCAGGCACCCGCAGCGCCGCCCCAGGCGCCGGCCTGCTCGTTCTGAGCCGGATCACAGAGTACGCCTCGGAGCGCTTCTACAAGGAGATGTTCGAGTCGGCGGCCCCGCCCAAGGCGAGAATTTCTTCCTCGGCAGGCCCACTGGGCCAGGCGCAACAGAGCTGAGCGCGGGTCGGGCCGGCGCCGTGTGCAGATCGGGGTGCACGATTCCGAGCCGCAGATGCCCGCCACCCGCGACCGCCTCGTGGAGTACCTCCGCAGCGTCGGCGCCCTCGAGAGGCGCGCCGACATGAACGGGCCAATCAAGAGGCTGCAGCCGGCCGATCGCGAGGGCGAGGGCGCTGTACCGGAGAACGTGGTGCTGGCGGAGGGCGTAGACCTGCCCGCCAGCGTCACCGCTGACCGTGGTAGAAAGGATGGCCGACGCCGCTTCCGCGTCCAAGTCAGATGGAGTTCTTCGAACGTGAGCAATCACCCGCCCGGCTTTATTAATATTCCGTGATGTTCCCGCAGTTCACCGCCGTACTGCGCCCCGGCGTGCGCCTTTTCACGGCCCGCCGCGTCCGGGACGCCATCCTCATCGCCAGTGCGCCAGCCGCCCGTCTTTGCGCTACCCGCGGCCGCTGATCGGCCTGCGGGCCAGTCTTTGGCCCTGAGGAGGCAAGCCGCCGCGGCCTCTGCTACCGGCTGGAAGGTGCCTGCCGCGGGGCGCGGCACCGGCCACACCTCAGCACCGGCCGCGCGCAGAGTACCGGGAGCAGCCGTTCTACAGTGCCCTCTTTGGAGCCGGGGAGGCGCCGCGGGTTGGGGTGCACGACCCCGCGCCGGGGACCCCGGAGGCGTGCCACCGCCTGCGGAGCTTCCTTGTCAACTGCGGCGTCGAGATCGTCTCGTCAGCCTCTAAACGACTCGACGCCTCACCTGACGGACCGGTGCGCCGATCGTGAGCTCCGCTGGCCGCCTGTCGCCTGCGATCTGACCTGTTATCTGAGCGTCGCTAACTTTCCCGCTGGCCATCGCCATGGCAGGATGACGGGGAAGAGTGGGAGGAGGATGAACATGTACAGGCCTCGCCAGCACAGGGGCAGGCGGAGGCGGGACAAGCCTCGTCAGGTGCGAATGCGGGGCCCCTGCGATCATTCATGGTTATGTTCAGCGCCTCCGTGGCCCGCGGCTGCGCAGTCTGAAGCTTTGACGCTGTCGCAGAAGAGACATGTGGCGGTGCGGCGCAGTGGTGCTGGCATGGCTCCGCCGCACCTGCACATGTGGCTTCTAGATCTACCTCGAGCTCGCCCGCAGTAAACGCAAATTCAAATGGTATGCATGGAAGACATGTACACACACTCGAAGTTGTTCTCTTGCCGTGCAAGATATTTACGTCTTCTATCGCATCATATTTATGCAGCTGCAGCTGCGTGCGCGTCCGTGTCTCATTATAAGCTCAAAGCAGCAGATTGCGAGACGTTGAGCTGCGAAGGTGAGAGGTCGGCGAAGCGAGCGAGGCGAGGCCAAGGTGATCGCGGTGCCGCAGTGCTTCCGGCTTTGCTTGATTATGTAACTCGACATTGAGCCGCAGAAGGCCACTGGATGCATTCACGACCAGAAGTGGTAAAGCTGGACGCAACGGATAGCGAGGTGCGCCCCGGCCCGGACCCTTCCTCTCTTTCGAATTCTCCGCGAACGCTCTGATCACGAGAGTGCCGGAACAGTCTGATGAGGCGGGATGTGACGCGGGCGGAGTCCCTGCTTCAAATGAGAGAAAGGATGCAGAGGAGGAAGATGAGAAGAATCCGGAGTATGTTGAGACGAAGAAGGCAAGGACGGGCACATGTAGAAAGAATCGGGCGCCGCGGATCCGAAACTTGCACAAATCGAAAGCGGTGCTCCCACCCCGCACACCATGAGTCTTGTGACCTGAGCCTCGTCCGGCGCGTGCGGGTTCCAGATGGGCAACTCCAGATGCGTGGACGTCGATGAGCAGGGGGGCCGCCTGCCCCCCTGGGTTTATCGTAAAAAGCGCCTCTACTTTTTCAACCGCGCGTGGAGGGGCTTGATGGTGCGCCTCCGCGCCAGCCTCGTGCACCTCTACCCGAATCGACTCGTTGCAGATCTACGTACCTTTCAACTGCACCGTCGAGGCCTGCAACTTCCGCGCCCAGCCCGCGTCCTGTAGGCATCCTTGATGTGCCCGGCCCGCTGCAGAACATGAGCCGGGAGCGGGACCGCCTGCTCATCTGCTTGTGCGGCCCTGCGGAGGCGGCTGCACAGCTTTCCCACCCGATCCAAGGTGCAACCCGCGCGGGCACCCGCAACGCTGCAGAATACGTATACGCCTCACGCTTCGCACCGCAGAGTTCGCATCGGAGCGCTTCTACAAGGAGATGTTCGAGTCGGCGGACCCGCCCAAGGCGAGAATTTCTTCCTCAGCAGGCCCACTGGGCCAGGCGCCACAGAGCTGAGCGCGGGTCGGGCCGGGGCCGTGTGCAGGTCGGGGTGCACGATCCCGAGCCGCGGATGCCCGCCACCCGCGACCGCCTCGTGGAGTACCTCCGCAGCGTCGGCGCCCTCGAGCGCAGCGCTGTGCGCCCCGTCGCCTGTTTTCTGTGTTGCTTCCTCATACCGACCGCATTTGCAGGGGGCCCCGCCGCAGGCGCTGAAGGAGACGAGCGACGGGGAGGGGTCGGAAGCGTGGCTGCGCGGGCCCCTCCCCCACTGGCTGGTCTCCCCCGACGGCGTCGACCACCTCGACCTCGAGTGGGGCGGCGCGCCCTTCCGCGCCGCCCTCGGCCACGGCACCGACCCTCAGGCCCGCCCCCGCCCCTCCTCTGCTGCACGCTCCGCATGACGCGCACACCTGCGGCCTTCCCGACAGGTCTTCATGCAGTGCCGGGACCGGGCGCTGCTGGCGATGCATGGCCCTGCTGCTGCCCCGCAACACTGCCTCCTCTCCTGTGCCGCTGCAGAGTACGCCGAGGAGCCGTTCTACCGGGCCCTCTTCGGCCCCGGCCCGGCACCCGGCGTCGGCCTGCGCGACCAGGAGCCCGGCACGCGCGCCGCCCGCCGCCGCCTCCGCGCCTTCCTCCGCTCCCTCGGCGCCCTCCCGCCCCTCCCGCGCCCCCAAGAGGCCTCCCCTGCCGAGCTTCCGGTACATGAGGAGGTCTCTGATGCTCATCATGTCAGCTTCCTGTGGGGCAGCGTAGAGGCGCGTTGGGCGCCGCCTGCGGCCGGCTGCTCTCCCCCCAGCTCACCCTGTCGCCTTGCCCCGCAGGTCCGCGTGCCCGTGCGGGAGGGGCTGGAGGATGGGGCGGCCCTCGCGCAGGCACGCGACCGCGTCGCCCTCGCCCTCTTCGGGCCCGCCGCCGCCGACCGCCCCGGCCTCTCCCGGCCCCTCCAAGGTGCCTTTCCCCTACGTATACCCGTCATTTAGTATTAGTGGCGCCTCTGAGCAATCCGACAGAATACGAGGGGGAGCCCTTCTACCGGGAGCTCTTCGGGGGCGAGGGCCCGCCGCGGGTCGGCGTGCACGACCCGGAGCCGGGGACGCCGGCCGCCCGCGCGCGGCTCGTGGAGTGGCTGGCCGCCCGCTGCGACTGCTTCGGGCCCTCCAGCGGGGCCCGCCGGCCGGAGGGGCCGGCGCGGCGGCCCGAGCCCGATGGCGATGTGCCGGAGAACGTTTTTCTAGAGGAGAGCGATGAACTACCTGCGAACGTCTACTGCCGAGTTTCGCAGGACGGAGATGGCTCGTCACAGTTTAGATTTGGCGTTCAGCTTATGTGGGGTGCAACCAATGTGCGATCGCCTACCAGATTTTATCTGCCTTTCAAACTAGTACTGCCTGATCGATATCATGATCATGAATATCTCGCAGTTCTCCGCCGCTCTGCGCCCCGGCGTGCGCCTTTACACGGCCTGCTGTGTCCGCGACGCCGTCCTTATCGCCCGTGCGCCCGCCGCCCGTCTTTGCACTACCTACTGATCCGAACTGCGAGGCAGTCTTTGGCCCTGAGAAAGCAAGCCGCCGCGGCCTCTGCAATCCGCTGGAAGGTGCCTGCCGCGGGGGCGCGGCATCGGTCGCACCTCACCGCTGGCCGCGCGCAGAGTACCAGGAGCAGCCGTTCTACCGCGCCCTCTTCGGGCCCGGGGAGGCGCCGCGGGTCGGAGTGCACGACCCCGCGCCGGGGAGTCGCGAGGCGTGTCACCGCCTGCGGAGCTTCCTTGTCAACTGCGGCTTTGAGATCAGCTTGTCTGACCGCAAGCGACTGCGCACCTCACCTGACGGGCTGGTGTGTGGGCACGGCCTCCCCTTGCTTAAAACCGGACACTGATTTCTGACAGGCCAAGCCCGACAGCGAGGAACTGGAGAACATGCCGCTCAGAGATCTAAAGGGCGGCAATTTGCCCGCCAATGTCGTGTCCCAAGTCAAGCTTAAGGCGGGAGGCGGCTTGCCCAGAATAGAAGTCAAGTTCAAGTGGGGTGGCATGACTGTGCGCTCGCCCGCTGCTCCGGTCCATGCCTGCCTTCATTTTGGCGATCCTTTCGTAGTTATGCATCGGTCTTCGCCCCGACGTTTGCCTCTTCACAGCCCGCCGCGTCCGCGACGCCGTCCTTATCGCCCGTGCGCCCGCGGGCCGCCGCCCACCTTTGCGCTACCCGCCAATCGAACAGCCGAGGCAGTGTGTGGCCCCGAGGAGGCAAGCCGCCGCGGCCTCTGCTATCGGCTGGAAGGTGCCTGCGTGCATCCTGCGGGGCGCGGCATCGGTCGCACCTCACCGCCCACCGCACGCAGAGTACCGGGAGCAGCCCTTCTACCGTGCCCTCTTCGGGCCCGGGGAGGCGCCGCGGGTCGGAGTGCACGACCCTGCGCCGGGGACCCCGGAGGCGTGCCATCGCCTGCGGAGCTTCCTCGCTGGTTGCGGCCTCGACATCATCTCGTCACGCCGGAAGCGACTCGGCGCCTCGCCCGACGGGCCGGTGTGAACGCCCGGCCTCTTCTTGCTTCAAGCGGACCATAACTTTCGGACTCGAGATCGTCGCAGGGCGTCACGATGAACAAGCCGCTGCTCCTGCCAAGGCCGCTCCTGACAAGCCGGTGCGCTACCCGTGTCATCTCCCTCCGAGAATTGTCGCCGGCGCTGAGGTCTGCAAGCAGGAGGATTCAGAGCGGAGCGAGCTCCGGACGGAGGAGGCGGCGGCTGGCGAGGCTCGCCTTTCGACCACGGCGGCGCCGGTCTCTCGCCCCGCCTCGACACAGATCGCGCCACCCGAGTGGGGCCCTCCTCTCCCAGCCGCGCCATCCCTCCCAGCCACGGCAGAACACGACTTGTCCCAGGCGCCGCCGGAAGTGGAGACGACGGTTGTGGCCCTGCAGGAGCCCTCCAGGATTCTCGACCCAGCCGCGAAGGAATGGGCGGGGGGAACCTCTGAAGCTCCAACTTCGACGGCCCCCGCGGCCCCGACGGGTCCCGTGCGGCACGCTCCGGCGGCGCGGAATGCTCTGGCGACCTCCGCGGCGCAGCATGCCCCCACGGCCCCGGCGGCGCCGGCCCCCACGTGCACGGCCCCCGCAGCGCCGGCCCCGCGGCTTTCGGTGCAGGAAGCTTCGAAATCAGCAGCCGCAGCCGCAGCCGCAGCCACACAGAACGCTCCGGCGGCCCCGCAACACGCGGCGCAGGCGCAGTACGCGGCGCCAGCACAGGGCACCGTGAACGTGAGCTGCAGCTGGTCGGTCCCAGCCCCGGGCCTCAGCGCCGCGCCGCTGCAGTGCGGGCCAAGCATGCAGCCGGGGTCCTACGGCTACGGCGCAGCCTCGCTCGGCTCGGCGCCCGCCTTGCAGCCCTTCGACTTCGTTCAGCCCTTCACGGGAATCAGCAGCTACTCCGCTCCCTTTGGCGCCGGGGGAGCTGCCCCGACGTACTCAGCGCAAAGCGCCGGCGCCCCGTCTTTCTTCTACGGGGCGGAGGCTTCGAGCTGCGGCGCCGGCGTCGGCGCAGCTCCGTACGGGGCTTCGAACCTCGGCTATGCATATGCGAACTACCCCATGCAAGCCGTGGCCCACGCCCAGCGGGCGGCGCCCTCCGCCCCGTACAGCGTCGGCGGCGCTGGCTATGGATTCGTGCAGCAGATGTCGACCCCGTCGTGGCCCCCGCAGGCCGCCCCTATGCCTTCCCAGGCAACGAGCTTCCATGGCCAGCAAACCGCGTGGCAGCCTGCGGTGGCGGCAGCGGCCTCGGCCGGGTCGGGCGCCACCTTTGCGCAGCAAACTCGCTCGTGGCTCTCGCAAGCCGGCGCTTCCCGGGCCACGGGTTCCCATCTGCCCTCGTGGCAGCCCGCGGCCGCGGCTGGGCGGCCGGCGGGGCCGGCAGGGCCGGCAGGGCCGGCCGGCCCGGCGGGGGCGGCGGGGGCGGCGGGGCGGCGGGGGCGGCGGGGCCGGAGGCGGGGGCTGGGGCGCTGCGGCTGAACGTGCGGCGGCTGCCGCAGTCGGGGAGGGGCGGGCGCGGGCATCCGCTTCGGGGGCGACGTGGAGGCGCTCCTGCGAGAGGCCTCCCGCCACTTCGGCGCCCACCTCGTCGAGGCCCGCCCCGCCCGCCCCGCCCCGCCCCGCCCCGCCCGCCCCGCCCCGCCCCGCCCGCCCCGCCCCGCCCGCCCCGGCGCTGACGAGGGCGCAGCTGTGGGACAACGACTTCAACCGCGTGGCGACGGCGGCGGAGGTCGCGCAGGCCGCCGCCGCGAGCCCCATCTTCTACGTCGTCGACGCCTCCGGGCGGTAGCCGCGATCATAGCCCGAGTTCTTCTTCCTCTAACACAATGTTAACGCATCTTCTTTATCTAAATCTCCTTTCGTCTGAGCACGTCGCCCCTCATGCCACTCAGTCGCCGTCGCCGTCGCTCGCGCTGTCGGCCCACTCGCGATCGGGGGACGCGGCGGGGGCCCGGTCGGGCAGGCGCTCCCAGGGCGCCCCGGACCGCGAAGGGGCGGGGCCGGCGCCGGGCGGGCGCGGGGCGCGCGGGGCTGCGCCGGCGCTCCGGGGGCGGAGGGAGGTGCCGGGGAGGGGGTCCAGCTCCAGGACGGCCAGGGGGAGGGACGAGAGGGCGGAGGAGAGCGCCGCCCGGTTCCGGAGGCGCGGCCCCCGCACCGCCAGGCTCCGCAGGCGGGGTACAGCGCCGGCAGGTCCTCCAGCAGCTCTGCGGGGGAGGGGGTGAGCGGCGGAGGGGGTACGGGTAGCGGGGGCGTACGCTGGAGCTCGGGGAGGCCGCGGGGCGGCGGGGCCGGGGGGCACCCAACGAGCTCGAGGGTGATCTCGCGGACCGCGGCCCGGAGCCGAGCCGCCGCCTCTTTCGCCGGGTCGGGGCGGAGGCGCCGGGGGCGGCGCCGGGGCGCGAGGGCCGCGGGGCCGGGGCCGGCGGGGGGGGCGAGGCGGCGAGGCGGAGGCGGGAGAGGGCCCCAGGGTACATCTCCTGGGGGTGGAACCGGAGGTGGAGGGCGCGGGGGGCACAGGCGGTCAGGACGTCCTCCCAGGGGAGGCCGTGCAGGGGGCAGCGGCGGCCAGGGGGGGCGAAGCAGAGGCGGAGCTCGCGCAGCGCGGTACCCCTCTCGGCGAGGGCGGCGGCGGCGGCCTGGCCGGAGAGGAGGGAGAGGAAGCACTCCTCGTCGCTCGTCTCGGCGCCCGGCGGGGTCGGGAAGCCGAGTCGCACCGAGCGCAGGCGTCTGAGGGCGGGGAGCGAGTGGAGGAGGCCGGGGACGAGCTCAGGGGGGGTAGGGGTCTGGAGGTCGAGGGAGACCAGAGCGGGGAAGCAGCGTCCGAGGGTCTCCGCCAGGCCGCGCTCGTAGAGGCGCTGCGGGGGGTACGAGAGGCGCGCGAGGCGGGAGGCCCCCGGGGGGGAGGGGCCCGAGGGGCCTTCCTCGGCGGGCTCGCCGCCCGTGGCGGCGGCGATGGCCTCGAGGTCCGCGGGTTCCAATCCACGCGGGAGGGTTGCGGTTCCGGGGCCGCCGGGGAGGACCTCGATGCGGAGGGAGCGGAGGGGTACGGCGCGCAGGAAGTCGAAGCGGAGGGCGGCGGGGGCCTCGTCGAGGAAGCCGGCCTCGAGCCGCAGCAGGAGCCGCCCCGTGGAGGCGTGCCGTGCCCTCGCCAGCACCCCGATCGCCTCGTCGAACGGGATCGGCGGCTGGCCGCCTCGCGCGGGACTCCCGGCCGGCGTCGAGGGCGCTGCCTGGGGCGCGGCGGCGGCGAACCAGGAGGGGACTCGCCGAGCGGATGCCGACGCGGAGGAAGTCGGACGGCCGGTGCCGACGCCGAGCCGCAGCTGCATGTCCGGCCAGAGCGCCGGATCGTCCACCGCCGCGCGGAGCGCCCTGCAGATTCGGGCCTGCGCGGAGCTCAGGGCGATTACGCGGCCTGGGGACAGAGGACTGCACCGCGCGGCCGCGCTCGACCGGATCGAGGAGCAGCAGGATTTGGGCGAGCAGCGGTTGAGGCAGGTCGGGCAGCGAGGGCGGCGGCGGCTTCGCTTCCGTGGCAGCTGCAGCTGGTGCCGCTCGACGAGCGGCGGCCGTGGACGGGCGCATCGGGGTTTGGACAGTCGAACTAAGACGAACTAAGTCGAACTTGGGCCTACGGGTACAGGGTGACATCGGCGCTGAGCGCGGGAAGCAGAGCGCCGGCCGGAACCGATGAAGCAGAGCGATCCCGACCACACCGGATACTCCTTCCGAAACAGGCAGCAGACGATTTCCTACCGGGAAGATGAAGCATTTTCAAAGCGTGCGCCCGCCCGTCCCGCGCACGCGGACCCCCCGCCGGCGTTCGAATTGCATCTCCATGTTGTAATAATGATTTGCTAATGCTCTGGCCCCTCCCGTTGGTGTTCCGGCGGCGCGCCACCCTTCAAAAGTGGACCAGGCGGTCTTTCGGCAGCGTTTGAGCGATCGGCGGCACTCGCCCAGCCCGCGCAAGCAGCGTTCCGATGGAGGCCGCTTCCGTGAAGAGGTCTGCCGTGCACCGTCCTTTGGGTTGCGATGCTCACGTTCGCGTCGCAGCCCGAGCGAGCGCGCTCGTTGCGTTACCCGTCCCGCCACCGGAGAGAGCCCTTGAGATTCAAGGAGGACTCCGAGGACGACATCCCAGCGCGCCCCTACTCGACGCGGCGGTCACAGCGCCGCGGGGCCGACTCGGGGGACGAGCCGTCGACGGCCGCTGTCCCGTCCGCTTCGCGCGGCCGCACGCTGCGCGGATCCAACCCGCGATCCGGCGAAGGCGCCTCCTCGGCGCCGCCCGGGCACGGCCGCCGACTCCGCGGCCGGCGCGACGCTTCCCAGGACGAGGAGGAGCGTGACGGCCGCGACGAGAGCGACGGCGGCGAGGAGGGGAGCGAGGCCGATCGCGCCGGTGCGCGCGATCGATGCCGCGCGCCCGCCCGCCGGCCTTCCTCACCGGCCCGGCCCGCAGAGGGCGAGGAGGCGGGCGACGAGGCTGGGGACGAGGAGGGCGAGGACGGTGTCGGCCGGCGGCGGAAGCGCGGCCGGAAGGGCGCGGCGCGCGAGGGGGACGAGGACGGGCCGGCGGCCGGCGAGGAGGGCGCGGCCGGCGAGGAGGGCGCGCCCGGCGAGTCTGCCGGCGCCGACGGCGACGGAGACGCCGAGGGCGGCGAAGAGCAGGAGGAGGAGGGCGAGGAGGATGGGGAGGAGGGCGAGGAGGAGGAGGAGGAGGAGGGCGCGAGCGGGCGCGAGGACCCCGCGGGGCGCAAGGCCAACCGCCGCAAGCGGGACCCCGTGCTGAACGGCAACGACGAGTCGCTGTTCCTCGCGGCCGCGCGGGAGGTGGGCGGCGGCCTCCGGCAGCGCCGCTCGGCGGCCGCCGCGTCGTCCTCCCGCGGCGGCGCCGTGCCGTCGCGGCGCGAGCGGGACCGCCGCATGAGCGACGGCGACGGCGGCGAATCCTCCAGCAGCGGCTCGGACGACGGCGGGCGGCGCTACAGGTGCCTGCCTGCCTGCCTCGCCCCGGCCCGCACGGCGCGCAGCGCGCTCTGTTCCGTTCCGCCGCTCACCGCGCCCGCCCGCGCGCGCGCGCGCACGCAGCCTGCGGAAGCGGCAGGAGGCGCACCGCTTCAGCCCGTCGCGCAACACGCTGGGGCTCGCAGGCCGCCGCTACGAGCGGGACCTGCGCCGGGCCGTCCGCGCCGCCGGCTCCCGCCACCGCGACGACGTGCGGCCCCTTCCCTCCCGCCCGCGTCTCTAGGAGGGCCGCTCGAGCGGCGGGCACGGCGCCTTCCCTGTAGCCAGCCGCTCACGCTCTCTTCGTCTCTAGGAGGGCCGCTCGAGCGGCGGGCACGGCGCCGTCCCGCGGGACTTCTTCTGCGTGTCCCCCAACGCCGTGCGCCCTTCCTCCCTGCCTGCGCCTTCTCTCCGCCCCGCGCCGCCTGACTTGGCGCGCCAGGTGCGGCGGAAGCGCGCCGGCGGCTCGCTCATGAGCCTCGCAGAGGCGTACGCCAACATCTCCGACGACGACGAGTTCTCCCGCAAGCAGGCGAGAACCCCGTACCCCCCCTCCGATCCGATCCGGCCCGGGCCGCTCTGACGCGTCTGCCCCCGCCAGGCGCGCTCGCTGGCGAAGAACCGGGAGCGCATTGCGCACGCGAGCAACCTGGCGCCGGACGCGCCCACGGGGGACTCGCCGTACGCGGCCTACCTGCGGCGCAGCATCCCGGGCCTGCCGGACCTAATGGAGCGCCGCCCGGCCGGCCCCTCCATGGGCCCCAAGGTCCGGCGCCCTCCCCTCCCCAGCCCCTCCATCCGCCCCTTTCTGACGCCCCCGGCCCTGCCCGCCCCAGAGCGGCCCGGCGGACATCGATCCGATGACGATCGACCAGAGCATCGGCTGGGGCGACGTCGGCGGCCTCGACGAGCACGTCCGCGGTCCGTACCCCCCTCCCGCCCGCGCTCCTGTACCCCCCTCCTCACCCCTCGGCCCCGCACCGCAGCGCTTAAGGAGATGGTCATCCTCCCGCTTCTGTACCCCGAGGTGCTTTCCCCTTCTCTACTCCCCTCCCCGCCTCCTCCTTCCGACCCTCGCGCCCCCTCCGCCCAGGTCTTCGACAAGTTCAAGATCGCGCCGCCGCGGGGCGTGCTCTTCTACGGGCCGCCAGGCACCGGCAAGACCCTCGTCGCCCGGTGCTTCCTTCCCGCCCTGCTTCCCCGCGGGCCCCGCGCGCTCCGGCCCGAGGGCGCGGCGCGCTCACGCTCGCCCCTCTCGCCCCGCAGGGCGCTGGCGAACACGTGCTCGGCCGGCGGCAAGAAGGTCTCCTTCTTCATGCGCAAGGGCGCCGACTGCCTCACCAAGCGCGTCCCGCCCCGCCCCGCCCCGCCCCGCCCCGCCGCCTCCCTCCTGGCTAACGCGGTGTGCCCGGGCAGGTGGGTGGGCGAGGCGGAGCGGCAGCTGCGGCTCCTCTTCGACGTCGCCTACAAGTCCCAGGCCCGCCCTCCCTCGCGGCCGCCAGCTCCCTCCTCGGGCCCTGAGCCTCGCCCGCCCTCGCGCAGCCGGCAATCATCTTCTTCGACGAGATCGACGGGCTCGCCCCCGTCCGCTCCTCTCGGCAGGACCAGGTCCCCCTTCTCCCGGCCCCGCCCTCCCCTCGCCGCCCTCCCGCCTCTGAGCGCCCGCAGATCCACTCCTCGATCGTGTCGACGCTGCTGGCCCTCATGGACGGCCTTGACTCCCGCGGCCAGGTCCCCTCCCCCTCTCCCTGCCTCTTCCTTCTCCTCCTCCTGCTTCCGGGCTCTGACGCGCCGGCCCGCCCCGCAGGTCATCGTGATCGGGGCGACGAACCGGATCGACAGCCTGGACCCCGCACTGCGCCGCCCCGGCCGCTTCGACCGCGAGCTCCTCTTCCCCCTCCCCTCCCAGGTCCGCCCGGGGTACCGCGTAGGGAGGGGAGAAGGGGTATGGGGCGCCGGGCCATGAAGATATGTCTCGCTACAGTTGAGCTTAGCGCGCGCCGCTGGCGCCCGCGAGGCGCGCCGCGTGTTCGCCGCCGTGCCGATAGAGAGGGTAACCGAGCCCGCGCCGCCAAGGGAATCCGGCCCTAGAACCCTAGCACTGCTCGGAAGGGGCCCCTCTGAACCGCCCCCGCCCCGCCCCGCCCCCGCAGGTGTCGCGCCGGGCGATCCTGCGCATTCACACGCGGAGCTGGGAGCCCGCCCTCCCGGGCCCCCTCATCGACGCCATCGCCGACCGCTGCGTCGGGTGCGGCCGTACCCCCCAGACGATCCGCTCGGATCAGATCAGATCTGATCTGACCTGATCTGCCGGCAGGTACTGCGGGGCGGACCTGAAGGCACTCTGCACGGAGGCGGCGCTCCGGGCCGTGCGGAGGCGGTACCCCCAGATCTACTCCCTCGCGGAGAAGTGCGCCCTGGACCTGGACCAGGTGCGCCCAACGCGCCCGCCCCCCTCCGGCCCCGCCCGGCCTTGCCCGGCCCGGCCCTGACGCGGCGCCGTCTAGATCCGGCTCATCCGTGCGGACTTCGAGGCCGCGTTCCGGGCCATCACGCCCTCCTCGCACCGCTCGGCGCGCACCAACGCGCGGGCGCTGCCCGGGCACCTCGCCCCCGTCCTGGGGCCCGCCCTCGACGCCTTCCTCGCGGCCTGCGAGGAGGTCTTCCCCCCCTACGCCGCCCTCCGCCGCCGCGCCGCCGCCGCCGCCTCCTCCCCCGAGGCCGCCGCCTCCGCCGCCTCCGCCGCCGCCGGGCCGCCGGGGACGCGGACCCGGACGACGACATCTACGCGTTCGCGGACGAGGACGAGGACTTCTCCGCGGGCGCCCCGGACGCGCCCCGCGCCCTGGCCCTCCTCGGCGGCGGCGGCGCCGGCGCCGTCGGCTTCCGGCCGCGGCTGCTGATCCACGGCCCGCCGGGCTCGGGCCAGGCGCACGTGGCGGCGGCGGCGCTGCACGCCCTGGAGCAGTTCCCCGTGCACGCCATCGACCTCCCCTCCCTCTACTCCGACCTCAACGCCAAGAACGTCGAGGAGGCCCTCGTGCGGGCCGTCGGCGAGGCCCGCCGCGCGGCGCCCGCCGTCCTCCTCCTCTCCCACCTCAACCTCTGGTGGCGCACCGCCGAGCCCGCCCTCCGCGCCACCCTCTGGACCCTCCTCCGCGACGTGCGCTCGTACCCTCCCCCACGCTCCGCCCCCGCCCCCGCCCTGACGGGCGCCGCAGATCCCGCCCGCCGCGCCCCTCATGGTCGTCGCCACCTGCGAGGTGCCCCTACGCCCCCGCGCTCCCCCGCTCCGGTCTTGGCGCAGCGGACGAGGCGGGGCGGACGGGGGCACAGGTCCCGGCGGACGAGCTGCCCGAGGAGGCTGCGGCGCTCTTCCCCCCCTCGCAGCGCCTGGCCTGCGCGCCCCCCGGGGACGCGGAGCGCCGGGCGCTCTTTGCCGGGCTGCTTGCGGGCGTCGTGGCGACGCGGCGGGGGACAGACCCCGCGGCGCGCCGGCGGCAGCGCATGTCGGAGGCGCTGCCCCGCGCGCCGCCGCCGCCGGCGCCGGAGCTGAGCGCGGCGGACCTGAAGGAGATCGAGGCCGAGGAGGAGGAGATCCTCCGCGACTTCCGCCAGGTGACTGACTAGCCGGCCCGGGGGCGATCCGCCTGCCCGCCCGCCCCGCCGCGCTCAGAGGCCGCTCAGGTGCTGCGGGACTTCGTCTCGCGGCTGGCGTACAACTCCAAGTTCAAGATGTTCGCGCAGCCCGTGGTGCGCCACCCTCCCTCCCTCCCTCCCCCACCCCGCGCCTGAGAGGGCGGGGCGGCAGGACGCGGAGGAGGCGCCGGACTACTACGAGGTCGTCAAGGAGCCGATGGACCTCTCCACCATCATCGACCGCATCGTGCGCCCCGCCCCCATGCCTCCCCGCCCGCCCGCTCCCCGCCTCCCCAGCCCCGTCCGAACGGCACGGCCGCAGAACAAGCACCGGTACAACTGCCTGAAGCCGCTGATGGCGGATATGGGCCTCATCTTCGCCGCCGCCCGCCTCTACAACCCCGAGAGCCAGGAGCTTGGCCGCAAGATCACCGCCCGCGTCCGCCCGCCCCCTCCCCGCCCGCACGCACGCACGCACGTCCTGACGAGCTCACCTGGCAGGCGTACGAGCTGTACGAGACGGCGCTGCAGGGCCTGCGGGACCTGGACCGCGACCTCGTCCGCGCCACCGAGCGCATCGCCGCCCGCCGCGGTACCGAGGCGCGCCCCGCCCGCCTCTCGTTCGTCCCTTCTTCTTTTCTGAGGGGCCCCGGCAGATCGGATCGCTCCCGGCGTGGATCGAGGGAATCCCTGCCGGCTCCGAGGGCCGCGCCTCCTCCTCGTCCTCCGCCGAGCCGGCCCCCGCGGCGGCCGCCCCGCGCGCGCGGCGCTGGAAGCGCAACCGGGACAGCGAGGAGGAGGAGGAGGAGGGCGGGGCCAACGAGGCCACCGCCGCGAAGGAGGCCGAGGCCGAGCCGGGCGCCGCCGAGGAGGCGCCGGCGGCGGCTGCCGGGGCGGAGGAAACCCCCGCAGCGGCTGGCGGCAGCGCGGAGGGCCCCGCCGCGACCTCGCCGACCTCGGCAGAGGCCGCGTCGGGGTCCGCGCCGGCGGCCCGCCGCAGCAGCGGCAACAGCTCGGCGAGCGGCGCCCCCGCCCGCAAGCGCGCCCGCGGCGGCTCCGCCTCGGGCGCCGCCCCCGCCGACGCCTCCGAGTCGGGCGCCGAGGGCGCCTCCTCCGAGCCGCCCCGCCGCCCCTCCCCGTCCCCGCCGCCGGCGCCGGCGCCGGCGCCGGCTCAGGAGGCCCCCGCGGGCGCGGCGGCGGTGGCAGCGGCGGCCCCCGAGGCGCCGGCCTCGCAGCCGGAGGAGGCGCCCTCTGCGCGGGCGCCGTCCCCGCCGGCCCCCGAGCGCGACTACAGCGCCGAGATCGCCTCCCTCCTCGACCTCGCCGTCTCCCACACCCGCGGCCGCTGGTCCGCCCTGCCCCGCCCCCCCCCCCCCCGCGATGTACCCCCGCCGCCTTTTCCCCCCTGACCTCTCCCCCCCGCAGCGTGGAGGACCTGGAGGCGCTGTACGCCCGCCTCCAGCGCGCCGCCTCCGCCTTCGCCGCCCGCGGGGGGAACCCGGACAAGGGCCCCCTCTTCGAGGTGATCGTACCCCTTCCTTGTTCCCCCACCCACCCGCTCACGCCCGGGGCACCCTACGTACCGCAGGAGATGTCCGCCGCCGTTCGCTCCTTCGAATTCGCACCGATCGGCGAGCCGGCGCTCTAGATCCGACCCCGACCCCCCGTCCCCGCCCGCTGGCCCCCCGATCCGCTTTTTCAAAAAGGGGCGCTGCTTTTTCTGTCAAAAGAACCAATGAAACCTACGTATCAACAAGCTAGAAAACAACCTTCCCGAGGCGTCGAGAGCGGAAAAAAGAGTCCATGCGAGGCCCCAGAAGAGTGGGGGCCCGCACGGGGGCGAGCGCTGAGAAGCACCCGCGAGGAGATGGGGAAAGGGCGCTGTGGCTGCGGCCACTCGCTGCTGCACCCCCCGATCAGAAGTCCTCGTCCGTGCTGAAGACGCGGTCCCCCCCGAAGAGCCGCCGGGGGGCCGGGGCCGGGTCGGGGTACGCCGCCTCCTCCGCGTCGAGCATCGCGCCCAGGTTGCGCCCCGCGTGCTCGCAGCACAGGACGAGCGTCCGCTTCGCGATGGGCGAGCCGGTCCCCTCCGCCGGGTCCGAGGGCGGGGGCAGCGGCTTCCGCTTCAGCTGCCGCTCGGCCTCGCGCTGCGTCCGCTCCTGCTCCTTGAGCAGCTGTTCGTTCAGCGCCGCGAGGTGCTCGATGAGCTCCGTGATCTGGTAGAACTCGGCCTCGCGGAGCAGTTGCTGCGCGGCGCGGCTCAGCGGCGGCGCGGCGGCGCTTCAAGCGTGCACAAGCGCTCACGTCGACGAGCGGGAGGTCGTTCGGGATCACTGGCGGCCGCTTGTCCCGCAGGTACCGCATGATGTACACGAAGCAGTCGGCTGCGCGCCGGGAGCGCTTCAGCGCTTCGCAAGGACGCGTACGGGCACGATAATCACCGTCTCTGTCGATGAAGATCTCCCCGGAGGTGGACTGGTGCCGCATCAGCGACTCGAAGAAGGTGCCCGGCTGGGACGACAGTGTGTCTGCGAAACAAAGAGGGGGGAGGCCCGAATTCAGCGACAGTGTGCGAACGAACAACCCGGGAGCACGGAAATAAGTGCCGGCGGCCGCTGGACCGTTGCGGTCGGCGGGTCGGCAACCGATCCAACAAGGCGAACCTAGAGTTGTTTGGAACCGGCGGCCACCAACGTTCTGTTCACGCGAGAAGAGCCTTAGAGGCGCAGAGAGCAGACTCGGAGGAACCCGGACCCGGACGCACGAGGGTGACGATCCGCGTCTGGCTATCCATGCAACGAATCGGGAGAGCGGGGCTGGCTTCCATCATCGCGCGCTCGTTGTGTAAGCTTCTGTGAGCTACTGTGGTGACCCCGGTCACAACGTTAGTCCACCAAGTGCGTGAGTACCCCGACGATATGCCTCCCCCCCCTCCACAGTTCGGGTACCCACGATGATGCTGGCGGGCCTTAGGAACGCCACGCTTCTGCGGGTGCGTCGTGCGCTCGGACGGTCCTTAGGGCGTAGCGGAGCAGCCCTTTGCATCCGGCGGGCGCGGCGATGGGCGCGATTGGCTGTGACTTATCGACTCCTCTAGTGCCCAGCCCCCCGGAAACGCAGCAGCCATCGGCCTTTCAACTATAGAACGACTCTGCGCGTGTCCTCCGGCGGATTCGCCCGCGCGGCGCTTAGCGGCTCGCCAGATCGTCGCGGTCTCACTGATGCATGTCTTGTGCCCCTCGCAGGCGCGCGTGGCGACCAATGAGACCGCCGTGTCGGCCGCTGCTCGGTGCCGAGGCCCCGTGCCGCCGTCTGTGCCATTCCGCTGACGCCTGTGTGCGCAGCGCGGCGGGCGAGATGGCCAACGGCGTCCGCTACGCCGGTGGTGGCAAGGAAGGTTAGCCTTGTGCTCAGATCCGGTCGAGGCCTTAGCTTTCGAGCTGCTGCCTTCGGATCTCGTCATCGCGCACCGCCGCCTCTCGCCTGCGATTCTGGGCTAACGCGACCTTGCGCCGCAGTCAAGAACCGCATGAAGTCGGTCATGAACATTCGGAAGATCACCAAGTCCATGAAGATGGTTGCCGCATCCCGTCTTCGTGGCGCCCAGACCCGCATGGAGCTGTCCCGGCCATTCGGCGCCTCCGTGTCGCAGTTCCTGGAGGGCAAGATCACCAGTGAGCTGTTCCTACTCAGAGTGCACGTCCTGGTTGTGTCCTTACGAGCGGCGCGCCCCCACAGCCGACGAGTCGGCCCAGGACGCGAAGGGCTTCAAGCACCTCGTCATTGCTATCACCTCGGACCGTGGTCTCTGCGGTGGCATCAACGGTGCCGTCGTGAAGGGCACGAAGGCGAGCCTGGAGAGGCAGCTGCGTCTCCGGGCTAGGTCTGATCGTCCTCGTTCCGCGCAGGTTACGATGAAGGCGGATGCGGCGAAGAGCGCGGACACCGCCCTCATGATCCTCGGTGACAAGGGCCGGCCGATGCTCCAGCGCGAGTACGGCGAGAAGATCGTTCTCAGCACCAGCGAGCTCTGGAAGCAGCCGGCCACCTACCTGCAGGTCCGCGCCGGCCTTTCCTTTTGTTTCTGTTTCTGTTCCCGGCTCACCGCGCGTGCAGGCGGCTATCATCGCCGAGCGCGTCCTGTCCCGCGACTTCGACAAGCTCACCATCATCTACAACACGTGCGCTCGCCCCCGTGTCCCTCGCGCGCGCTCCCTTGACGCGGTGCGATGCCGCGCAGCTTCAAGTCGGTCATCGCGTTCGACCTGACGAAGAAGTCGATCAACTCGTCGTCGGCGATCATGGCGAACCTGGTGCGCCGGCGCGGGCGCCTGCGCGCCTCTCCCCCCGCGCGCGGTGGTCGCTGAGCCGCGCGCAGAACGCATTCGATGAGTACGAGTTCGAGGGCGAGTCTGAGGAGATCCTCCGCGTGCGTCCCGCCGGCCCCACAGCGCTCCCCCCCACCACCCCCCCCCCCCCCCCCCCCCCGCCCCGCGCGCCGCCGCCCCCGAGCCGCCCGGCCGCGCAGAACCTCTTCGAGTTCAACGTGGCGAACACGCTCTACTCGCGATGCTCGAGAACGCGTCGAGCGAGCAGGGCGCGCGCATGACGGCCATGGACAACGCCACGCGCAACGCCGGCGACATGATCAACCGCCTCCAGCTCGACTACAACCGCTCCCGCCAGTCGGCCATCACCACCGAGCTCATCGAGATTATCTCCGGTGCCGAGTCGCTCAAGGGCTAGGCGCGGCGGCGCCGCAGCCCCGGAGCCGCAGCGGGGCCCCGGGGCGCGCGGGGCTGGAGCGCCCGCCCGCCCGCCCCGAGCCCCCGCGCCCGTAGTAGGCAGCAGCATCAGGCTCAGGCTTTTCAAGTACTATAATCATAATCTGTTTTTCTCCTCGGTTCTTCGCGCGCCCGAGCTGCGTGCATCGTGTGCGTCATATCCAACGCATGCAAGGCACACACATGTGCAATGCATTGAGACTGAATTCGAAAACGATCTGTGTGAACGAGGCCTATAGCTAGGCCTAAGTTCCGGCCGGCGCCTAGCCTAGTAGGGGCCCACCACTGGTACTCGGGGAGAGGCTTGATATCGATCGGGACGATGGCGCGAGGCCCCTCGAGCTCGGTGGGCATCGCCATGGCGACGATGCCGAACCGCGTGCTGCCAGGCTGCCTGCCCCTACCCCCAAGCGCGTGCCGCAGTGCTGCGCATGCCTACCCCTACATCTGATCTTGATCAGGCCGGAACCTAGGCCTCGCCGGCCGCCGGGCGCCCAGGCATGCCATGATGAACGATCGCGATTTGCAATTGCAAGCTTAAGATCATGATCGGCTCCAGTGAGACTGAGAAACTTGAAATTTCCCGCACACATGACCACGTGCACATTTTCCCGCATGCAAGGCATGATCGGACGGCCGGAACCAGGTGACCTAGGCACCTAGGCCTAGGCCCGAGGCCTCGCTCAGACAAGATCATGAACGGGGCCCGTGGGCATTATATTAATTATCGCGATCGATAATCATTATATAATGAAGAGAACATGTACAATGCCAAGCACGCCGCCGCCACGATTTCTACCCATGTAAAAAAATCTGCTATAGCTACCCTTAAGCTTGCGTCCGCCGCAGCTGCGCAGGGCCCATGCACATGATCATGAGCACTAGATGGCTAGAGCTGCCCGCGGACCCCCGGGCCCGCCAGGCTAGGGGTGCCACTTGCGCGCGCCGCGGCCCCGGGCCCGCGCGCGCTTGCAGCTGCCCTTCGAGGCTAGGCTCTAAGAGGCGCGCGGCGCGGGCCGCAGCGCGCGCACCGTGATCGCTCGACAGGCGCTGCGCGACTCGCTCCCCTGCGCACGTGGAATGTTGAACACCGGTACCGGCTGCAGCTCGGCTGCAGCTCGCAGGCCAAGGTGCACGCACCGAGCTTGATGAGGGCTCCGTCGTAGTCGCCCGGGTCCCGCCGGAGACGCCGCCGCGCCGACGCGGCGATCTCGGAGCAGTCGTTTTCCGAGAGGCGCTGCCACGCCCTGCCCCCTGCAGGGCGCGAAACCGGTCGGCGGGGCCGGGCCGGGGCCGCTGGCGGCGGCAGGCCAACTCGGCGAGAGCGACCCGCGGTCGGCCGGACGGACCCGTGGAGATGACTATGTGGCGGTCGTCGACGCTGGCGAGGACCATGACCCCGTCGCCCTCGCCGGCGTGCCCCACGCCCCACCTGCCCCCCGCGCCGCGCCGCGCCGCGCTCGTCGATTCGCAAGCGCGAGGCGAACGCGCGCGCGCGTTGGCCGGGCGCGCGGGCGAAAGCCTAGGTCGGCGCACCGCTCGTGGAGGCGCCTCGCCACCGCCTCGGCCTCCGCCGCCGTGGCCCGCGGCCCCGACGACTTCACGAACCGCACCACCGCGAACCGAACCTGAGGCGGCCGACCGCGAAATAAGACGCGCCCAACGGGCCGGCCGGCCGCGGGGCGCGCGGGCTACTGCGAGCCATGCCAGCTCGCTCTGCGGCCGGCGGGCCGGGCGGGGCGGACCTGGAAGCCGTGCTGGCGTTCGACCTCGTCGGCGACGGCGTCCAGCCTGTCCGCCGCCGCGGGGGAGAGCAGGCCGTCGGCGTCGCACACGCGCGACCTGCGGCCGCGGCGCGCGCGCGCGCGCGTCTCGGCCTCGGCCGCGGGCAAGGGCCAGGCGATCGCGGTCGGGTCCAAGCATATGGGCGGACCTGCTCGGGCGATTGCACTCGCGCCACTGCTCGGCTGGATTCGGTGTCACGGCGGCGTCCATGCGGGAGGGGGCGGCTCGTGCGCCAGATGGTGCGCGCAGCGTCTCCGCGGCTACGGCCGGCGATGACGCGAAGGGATTCGCTTCCGCCGCGGGCGCCGGGCCCACCGTCAACGCGAGAGCGACGATCGCGAGCGCGGCAGTCGCTGCCCGTTCGAGACCAGCGCGGGAGCCACGGATGAAGTCCAGGGTATCATCGCATGCTGCGACAGCGCGTGCTGCAGCTGCTGTAACTGTCAAGGGCGCCGGCCGCGGCAAGTCCCCACAACCAGCTGCAGCTGCAGCTGCAGGCCTACGTGGCTGATGCTTCTCGCCGGAGAGCGGGCTTTCGCACCGATCGCCGCATGATTCGCATTCCGATTTGATGCCCGCGAACGTATACAAATGCGGCCTCTGCGCTGCGCCCACGGCAAACTGCAGCCGGCGCCGGAGGGCGGGGGCGCTGCCGAGTCCCGCACTGGAGCCGTTTAGTGCTCCGGAAGCCGTGCGCGCCGTCTGCGGGAATGACATGCTGGCGGTTGCGGTCGCTGGCGGTTGTGGTCGCCGACTGACACTCGGATTCAATCCCACGCTCGAAGAGAGCCGCGTCGAAGCCGGTGGCGACGTGGCCGACACCGCAAATGCGGCCATGAGACTCATGACTCGCTTTTTCAAGCTACTGCACGGAGTCGTGATCGCTGTACCCGGGAAGACCGAGCCAGCTCAACAGCGCGGGAAGAGCGGGCCGAGCGGCGCAGCGCCGAGGTTGCGCTCATCTGTTAGAGCGTATCGGCAGGCAGCGCCTCCTCCGGACTTGAAGCGAGCGCCCTTCAGTGCCGGCGCCCGCCGGCGCGCGCCCCTGCGACCATGGGGAGAGTGTCGCTATGGAAGAGGTTTCGTTGGCGGGTGCGCGCCACGCGGAGCCTCGCGTTCGGCAGTCTTTCCGTGCCGTTCAAACCACTGATCGCTGCCCAGTGCATGCGCTGGTTGAGGCTCACGCACAAGAGGTATCCTACCGACAATCGTCAGCCACGCACCGTTTACGCCAACAACGCGCCCCTCAACGGCGAGACCGCCTACTGCTCCAACTGTGCGCCGCCTTCGCCGCAACCGCGTCCGCCGCGCGGCTCAGTCAGAGCCCCGCCTGTCGCCGATGACTTATCCGGCGTTCGCGCGTGCAGACATATCGACGACGAAGTACTCGGCCGTGACGTTCATCTTTCAGGCGCTCTGGGAACAGTTCTCCAGGCGCGAGGCTTAGCCGCAGGCGCGGCCGCTGCACGGCCGTGCTGATTGGCCGCGCAGGCTTGCGAATGCGTACTTCCTCGTCATCGGCGCGCTCTCCATCCCGCAGGAGATCACGCCCCTCAACGCCGGCGGCCGCTTCTCGACCATCGGCGCCCTCTCGTTCGTCGTGTTCGTGTCGATCGTGAAGGAGGCCGTCGAGGACTACGTGCGCGCCCCGCCGCCGGCCCGCCGGCCCGCGGGGCGCCCACCGACGCGCCCCCCCCCCTGCAGCGGCGGTACCTCTCGGACCGGGAGATGAACAGCTCGAAGACCGAGGTGCTGCGCGGGGGCGGCTTCGTGCGCGTGCGCTGGGACGAGATCGAGGTCGGCGACATCGTGCGCGTGGCCAGCGAGGAGCAGTTCCCCGCCGACCTCGTCCTCCTCTCCTCCACCGGGCCCCAGGTCCGCTCCCGCGGCGCTCGCCCGCGCCGCGCCCGCGCTCCCGCCCGCCGCTCAGCGCGCCGCAGGGTACCTGCTACATCGAGACGGCCAACCTGGACGGGTGCGGCCGGCCGGCCGTCCGGCGGGCGCCGGCGCGGCGCGGCGCGGCTGACTGCGCGGGGGCGGCGGCAGGGAGACGAACCTGAAGATCAAGAACAGCGTGAAGGAGACGTCGGGCGCGCTCTCCGTGCAGCAGCTCCTGAGCCTGCGGGGTGAGCGAGCGAGGCCCAGGCCGCCCTCCCCGCCCTTCTCGGGATCCGAGCCGAGCCGCCTCTGCGCGGCTGCCCGGGCGCAGCGGAGGTGGACTGCGAGCCGCCGAACAACGAGCTGTACAAGTTCGCGGGGGCGATGAAGCTGGGCGGGCAGGCGGCCCCCGTGGGCGTCGAGAGCCTGCTGCTGCGGGGCGCCGTCCTCCGCAACACCGAGTTCGTGCACGGCCTCGCCGTCTACACCGGCCTCGACACCCGCCTCATGCGAAACATGACGCGCGCCCCGCCCCGAGGGCCCCCTCTTCTGAAGCGGCTCTCCTGACGGCGGGGGGGTGGCGCCGCGCAGGAAGAAGAAGCTAAAGCGGTCGAACGTGGAGCGCATCATGAACTACCAGCTCCTCCTCGGTGCCCGGCCCTCCCTTGCCGCCCGCCCCTGCCGCGTCCGCTCAGCCCCGCGCCCGCCCCCGGCCCCGCCCGCGCCCCGCAGTCTTCGTGATCCTGCTCTCGCTGGCGACCTTCTGCACCGTCGCCGCGCACCTCTGGCGGGCGCGCCTCCCGCCCCCCCCCGCCCCCCCCGCCTCTCCGCCCCCAACGGTGCGCGCAGGAGAACCTGGGGAACAACATGTGGTTCCTGCAGATCGCGGGGCAGGGCACCGCCCGCTCCGTGCGCCCCGCCCCGCCCCCCCTCGGCCGCGCCGACGCCCCCGGCAGGCCCTCCTCTTCGTCACCTTCCTGGTCCTCTACTCCCAGGTCGTCCCCATCTCCCTGTGCGCCGCCCTGCCCCCGCCCCGGGCCCCGGCCCCGCCCGGCCTCACGGCGCCCGCCTGCCTGCCGGCGGCAAGGTACGTCTCCCTGGAGATGGTCAAGGTGGTCCAGGTGCGGCCCCGGCGCCCCGTTCCCATTCCAGCTGGCGGGCCTGACGGCGGCGCGCTCGCGCAACGCAGTGCCTGTTCATCGGGTGGGACCTGGACATGTACGACGCGGAGACGGACACGCCGGCCAAGGCCCGCACCTCCAACCTCAACGAGGAGCTCGGCCAGGCGCGCGAGACTGAGCTTAGCTTAGCTTCGCTGCACGCCGCAGGCCGCAGGCCGCAGGCTCGGCTCAGCTCAGCCTCGCCCGCCGCCGCCGCAGATCCAGTACGTGCTGACGGACAAGACGGGCACGCTGACGCGGAACGTGATGGAGTTCAAGCGCTGCTGCATCGCCGGCGTCGAGTACGGCGGGCCCGAGCGCGACGAGGACGAGGGGGGCGAGGACGGCGACGGGTACGGCCACAGCTACGGCGGGCGCGACGGGAGCCCGCCCCGCGACGGGTACATGGACCTCGAGTCCGGCGGCATCGAGCCCGACGGCAGCCCCTCCAAGGCGCGCTCGTACCCCTGTACTCTCCGTATCCCTCGCCTGGCCTCGAACCCGCCCGCCCCGCTGCGTGCGCAGCCGGCGGACCGGCCGGCGCGGCGGCAGTACGCGCAGCTGCGGGCGGACCCGGCGGCCAACCGCGCGGACGAGCTCGCGCAGCGCGCCGGCGCCGCGGTCCGCCCGCCCGCCCGCCCGCGCCCTCGAGCGACGCGCCGCCCGCTCTGACGCGCCCGGGGGACCGCAGGCGGGGCTGGCGGACCCGGCGGGCCGCCTGGCGGCCGACCTGCGGAGCGAGGGCCCCATGGGAGAGCTGGCGCGCCCCCCGCCCCTGGCCCCCGCGCCGCGCCCCCGCCTCGCCTCAACGGGGCGGCGGTGGGCAGACGCGGGAGTTCTTCACGCACCTGGCAGTCTGCCACACGGTCGTCCCCGAGCGCGACAAGCGGCACCCGCAGCGTGCGCCCGCCCGCAGCGGATCCCCCGCCCGCCCCTCCGACCCCTCCCAGGGATCATCTACCAGGCGGCGAGCCCGGACGAGGAGGCGCTGGTCAAGGGCGCCCGCGCCATGGGCTTCGTCTTCGAGAAGCGCAACCCCGGCGGCGTCGAGATCTCCGCCCAGGCGCGAGCGAGCGAGCGCGCGGGCGCTGCCGTCGCCCCTGGCCGCCCCTGACCCTTTTCCGTGCAGGGCACGCGGCAGGGCTTCGAGGTGCTGAACGTGCTCGAGTTCAACTCAGACCGCAAGCGAATGTCCGTCGTCGTCCGCACCCCCGACGGTGCCCCGCCCCGCCCCGCCCCGCCCCGCCCCGAGGCCGCAGCTTCGCTTCGCCCCCGCGCCGCTGAGCACCGCCGCCGGGCGCCTCCGCCCGCCGCCGCCGCAGGCCGCCTCATGCTCTACACCAAGGGAGCCGACACGAAGGTCCTCCCCCGCCCCCGCCCCCGCCGTTTCCATTGAGAGAGGTCCCTAAACTCCTCCGCGCGCCGGCAGGTGTTCGAGCGGCTGCAGCCGGACGACCCGCTGCTGGAGCCGACCATGCGCTCCCTCGAGCGCTTCGCGGCCGACGGCCTCCGCACCCTCGTCATCGCCAGGGTCCGTGCAGCCATCCCCGCCCGCCCCCCTTCCTTCCCGCCCCGGGCGACGCCCCGGGCGACGCCCTGGCGCAGGCGGAGCTGGACGAGGGGGCGTACGCGGCGTGGGCGGCCCGGCACCACGCCGCCTCCGTCTCCCTCGTCGACCGCGAGCGCAAGGCCCGCCGCCCCGCCTTCCAAGCAAAGCATAGCGTAGCGTAGCGTGGGGTGGCTGAGGGGAAGTGGCAGGTGGATGAGGTGGCGGAGGAGCTGGAGCGGGGCCTGCAGCTCCTCGGCGCCACCGCCATCGAGGACCGCCTCCAGGCGAGCCAGTGGGCGATCCTCTCTGCCCCGCCCCGCCCCGCCTCGCAGCCGAGCGCTCCGCAGGACGGCGTCCCCGACACGCTCGTCTCGCTCCAGCAGGCCGGCATCCGGGTCCTCCCCCGCCTTTCCCCTCACGCCCTCCCGTCCTTTCCTTCTCCTCTGACCGCGTCGCCCGCCTGCGCAGGTGTGGGTCCTCACCGGGGACAAGCAGGAGACGGCGATCAACATCGGCTTCTCCTGCGGCGTCCTCCAGCACGGCTTCCGCATCGTCCTGCTGAACGAGGCGCGCGCCCCCGCCGCCCCCGCCCCCCGCACCAGCCTCTGAGCACCTGCGCAGGGCCAGCGGCAGGAGGCGCTGGGGGCGCTGCGGGAGGCGACGGAGGCCTCCCGCAACGCCACCGCCAACGAGGCGCGCTCCCTCCGCCCGCGCCCCGCCCAGCCCGGCACCGCCTCACGGCTGGCCCCGCAGACGCTGGCGATGGTGATCGACGGGGCGACGCTCGCGCACTTCCTCGCCGACGACGAGACGCGCTCCCTCTTCATGGCCCGCGGCTCCGCCCCTCCTGCCGGCTGGCCCGCGCCCTCATCTGACTCTGATCCTTCCCGCAGGACCTGGGGCGGCAGTGCGCGACGGTCATCTGCTGCCGCGTCTCCCCGCTCCAGAAGGCCGAGGCGCGTTGCGCCCCCCCGCGGCCCCCTCGCCCCCGCCCGCTCTTCTCAGCCCCGCGGGGCCGGCCGGCAGGTGGTGCGCATGGTGAAGCGCATCGAGCGGGCGCGGACGCTCGCCATCGGCGACGGCGCCAACGACGTCGGCATGATCGAGGCCGCCCACATCGGCCCGCCCCTTCTCCCTCCCTCTGCCTTCTCTCTCTCTGAGGGGGCCGCGCCGCGCCGCAGGCGTGGGGATCTCGGGGAAGGAGGGCATGCAGGCGGTGCTGGCCTCGGACTTCGCGATCGCCCAGTTCCGCTTCCTCAAGCGGCTCCTCCTCGTGCACGGCCGCTGGTCCTACAAGCGCATCACCAAGCTCATCCTCTACTCCTTCTGTGCCCTCCCCTCCCTCCGCCCCACCCCCCCTGCTCCTCCGCCTGACGGCGCGCCGCAGACAAGAACGTGTGTCTGGCGTTCACGTACTTCTGGTTCAACGTCTTCTGCGGCTTCTCGGGGCAGTCCCTCTACGAGGGTCCGCCCCGCCCCTCCCCCGCCCCCTTCCCCCGCCCGCCCGCTTATCATTCCCCCCCCCCCCCCCCTCCCCCAGGCTGGGTCTCCGGCCTCTACAACGTGCTCTTCTGCTCTACCCCCGTCCTCGTCATGGCCACCCAGGACCAGGCGCGGCCCCCGTACCCGAGGCCGCCGGCCGGCGGGGCGCCGACGCGTACCCCCCGCAGGACACGACCGCGAGGACCTCGCTGCAGCACCCCGAGCTCTACTCCCGCGGCCAGGAGAACACGGGGGTACGCGATGCCAACTGCGCTCCATTCCCCCCCCCCACCCCGCCCTCAAGCTCCGGGGGTACGCCCGCGCGCGCAGTTCAACGTGAAGGTGTTCTGGCTCTGGGCCCTCGTCGGCGTCCTCCACTCCGTCGGTACCCCCACCCCCCTTCCCCCTCCCTGTACCCCACGGAATCGTCCTCACACGTCTACCCCCATCAGTGGTCTTCTTCCTGCCCTTCTCGATGATGAACGAGCCGCTTCAGGAGGGCGTCGCCCTCGGCATGTGGGCCATGGGTGCGAGCGCCCCGTACCCCCACCCCCAACCCCCCCCCCTCCTGCCCGACGTGGGGCGCAGGGACGGCTGTGTTCACGGCGCTGATCCTGACGGTCTCGATGCGGCTGGCGCTCTCCGTGGCGACGTGGAGCGCCCTCACGCACTTCTTCACCTGGGGCTCCCTCGTTGTCTACTTCGTCTTCCTCGCCGGCGCGTAGCGTACCCCGGCTCCGCTTCCTCCCCCCTCCCCCCTCCCCCCGATCCGACGGGCGCGCAGTGTACTCGTCGGACGGCTTCTCGACCTTCGCCCCCGACATGTACTACGTCTCCTACCAGCTCTTCAAGGGGCCCGCATTCTGGTACCCTCCTCCCCCTCCGCTCGATCACCGTACCCCCTTCATTCCTGACCCGGGTACTCCCCTCCCAGGCTCTGCATCGCCATCACGCCCGCCGTGGCCCTCCTCCCCGACTTCGTCTTCCGCTAGTTCGCCGTACCCCCCCGTCGGCGATCCGCGTACCCACTCACGCCCCGCAGCGTGCAATTCAACTACTTCGGGTACGCTAAAGTGGACCTCACCCGCCGCATGAAGAAGATGAAGGCGCGCCCCGCGTACCCCCCTCTCCTCCCCCCCGGCCCGGCCCCGGCCGACGGCGGCAGCAGAAGCGGCGGAAGGAGGAGCGCCGAGTGGCGTACTTCGAGGGGCGCCCCGGCGGCCGCGGGCCCCGCGCCCGTGCGTACCCCGCCCGCCCCCCCCCCCCCCCCCCCGCCCCGCCCCGCGCAACTTCGTTCGCGCAGACATGGGCTTCGCGTTCTCCGCGGAGCCCGGGCAGGCTCAGTACGTCGCCCCCCGCGCCGTCCAGGGCACCGGTGCCGCCCCCCGCCCGCCCGCCCCCGGCCCCGCCCTTTCTCCTCCGTCCCTTCTGAGGCGGGGCGACCGGCGCGCGCAGTGGGGCGCGGCTCGCCGGGCAAGTACGGGAGCTACGGGTACGACGGCGGGGCGGGGGCGGGCCCGAGCGCGGCGACGCCGGGGCGGAGGGCGCCGGTGGCGGGGCCCCGCGGGAGCCCCGCCGTGCAGGCCCCCGACTTCGACTACGTGCCCCGCATCTGAGGCGCCCGGCCCCCGTCTGTAATTATAGCTACGAACTGGCGGGCGGCGCGCGCCTCGCCCCGGCTGTCTGCCTAGGAGGGAGGCGCGCGCAGCGGGAGCAGATCTAGATGCGATGATCTAAGATCTAGAAGGGACCGGGGCGACGAAGCGAGGCGAACCGGGCCGCGAGCGGGACGGTGCTCACGGCGGCAGCCTGTGCCGCCGTGGGGGCGCCGGCGTCGACGACGAAGGGGGCAGGGAGTTCGACGAAGCTGAAGGGAATGAAGTAGCTAAAGCCGGATCCGGATCCGGACCGGATCGAGCCGGAGGTTTCTCAGATATCGATCTAGATCTAGATCGACTTGCAACCGCCGTTCATAACGTTTGGGCCGTACCCGGGTCCCGGGATCGACCTAGGCGACAGAAGCTAGGCGCGGCCGCGGGCGCCGGCCTGCACAGTCGTCGCCGGTCACGGCGCGCGGTCGGCCGCGGTGGCACTAGCAGCGGTGGCGCCAGCGGGACAGCCTGCCGTCCGCCTAGGCCTCGGAGCGGAGTCGGAGCTATAGTACACTGACGCGAGCGTCCGCCCCGCGTGATCGGACCGCAACAGCGGCAGCGGGTGCGTACGAAGAAGTGAAGCGCGGCGCAGCTGCAGGCGCCAGCATTCAGGTGACGCCCCACTGAACCAACGGACGTGCGCTTACAGGCACCGGATAAACCGCGGCGCAGCCGCCGTCTCGGAGCTGCGCGGGAGCGCGATGCAGAGCGCGGTGAAGCTGTGGAGCAGTTTCTGGCCCGGAGATGCCGACCCAAAGCAGCCGGCCTCGCTCGGTGCGCCCAGCAGGCGGCGCATGCGCCGCACCTCCGAATCCTCGCCGGCGCGGTTGGCGTTGCAGCTGACGCGTACGCCGCGGCGTCGCGTCCGCAGATGAAGCGCCGGCGCCGGCGGCGGAGGGCACGACTATCCATCTGCACCCCGGAAGCGGCCCCGCGCCGGCGCCCCGCGGCCCGTCCCCGGCGCCAGCGCCCCGGGGCCCGTCGCCGGTCGCGAGCGACGTGAAGGTCGCGGTGATGCACATGCACCCGAGCTCGGCCAGCGCGCCGGCGGGCCAGCGGGGCCCGGGGAACGTCCAGGCGGCAAAGAAGGGCGCGGCGAGCAAGGGCCTGGGCGGGCACCACGACTTGTGCGACGCGCCCGCCAGCGCCGCCCCAGCGCCGCCGCCCCGCCCTCCCAACCCCGCCTTGACGCGGCGGCCGGGCAGCATGCTCTCGTACTCGCGGCGGGACACGGCGGCGGCGCGGCAGCTCGTGACGGCCCTCGAGGGCGCCGGCTTCGACATCTGGGTCCGCCCACCCCCGCGGGGCGGCCCCGGGCCCCGCCCGCCCTGGCACGCCCCGGCCCGCCCGCGCTCACTCGCTCGCGCCGCGCTCCGCAGGTTGACTGGTGCGCGAGAGCGAAGGCACGGCCGCCTGCGCTGAAAACAATCTGACCCCTGCATCCTCCCCCCCCCCCCCCCCCCCACTCCCTTTCAGGGAAGACATCCCCCCTGGGACAGGTCGGCCCGCCCGCCCTCCCCCCGCCAGACCCCGCGGGGCAAGCCCCGACGGCGGCGGGGCGCAGACTGGCGGGCAGAGATCGCGTCGGGGGTGGAGTGCTCGGACGCCGCCGTCTTCCTCCTCTCCCCCGACTGGGCCAGCTCCCCCGAGTGCCAGGCCGAGTCCGCCCTCCCGCCCTCCCGCCCCGCCCCGCCGGGCCGCGCGGGCGACGCCGGGGCGCGCGCTCGCGCAGGCTGGACCTGGCCGTGGAGAACAAGAAGAAGATGGTCCCCGTCCTCGTCCGCACCACGGAGGGCGTCCCCGAGGTCCTACCCCCCCCCCCCCCCCCCCCCTCCCTCCCTCCTGACTTCTTCTTCCCCGCCCCGCAGGTGCTGTCGAGCATCAACTGGATCCCGATGACGGCGCCGGGCCAGTTCGAGGTGGCGTTCAAGTCCATCGAGAGCGTCCTCCGAACCGACATGGAGTCCCAGCGCACCCACACCCGCCTCGTCCGCCCCCCCGCCCCGTCCCGCGCAAAGCACTTGTAGAAATCGCCCCTCACCTGCGCCGTGATCGCGTCGCAGCTCGTCAAGGCGCGCGAGTGGATCGATGCCGGGTCGTGCGTCCTTTCCCTCCTCTCTTCTCTTCTTCTCCCGCGGCGCGGGCTGACGGCGCCGGCCGGCGGCGGCCCCTGCAGAAAGCCGCGCTCGGACAAGCTGCTCTCCGGACACGAGCTCGTCGACGCCGAGAACTGGCTCGAGAAGGTCGGCCCTGGCGGCCCTGGGCCTGGGCCTAGAGCCCCCGTCGGCCCGCCGGCGCCGGAGCCGAGTTGAACGCCGGCGCGCGCCGCCCGCGCGTGCAGATCGAGGACTCGAAGACGCACATCAAGGCGACGGAGGACCAGGTCAAGTACATCCGCGTGCGCCGGCCCCTCCCCAACCCGACCCGATCCAAAGATCTCTCGTTTCGCCTTCTTTGCGTCCGACCCGCGCGCGACCGCGCGCACGCACACACAGGCGAGCGCGCGGTACAACAAGCTGAAGAAGGCGGCCATGGGCATCTTCCTCGGCCTTATCTTTACGAGTGAGGGGGGGGCCTGGGGGCGCCGGGGGTCCCGCGAGCAGAGCGCCCTGCAGCCTTCTTGCAGCCTTCCGACCTGACGCCCCGCCCGCAGTCATCGTCATCGCCGCCATCGTCGCCGTGCGCCCCTTGCCCCCCCCCGCCCCGCCCCCTACCCCCTGCCCCCTCTTCTCCCCCCCCCCCGATCCCGATCCCAACGCACCTCCACCCCTTCCTCCCCCCCCCCCCCCCCCCCCCAACACACGCACACACACACCACCAACCCCAACCTCCCTCCCGCCCCCCCCCCCCCCCTCCACCTCCTATCCCCGCCCTCACCTCGCGCAACCTACCCCATACATACCCTATCCCCATCCCATCCCCCCCCCCGGGCCCCGGCCGCGCTCAGCTTCGGATCTGCGCCCCGCTGATCGCTCGGGGCGGCAGATCGTGATGGCGATCGACGCGAGCAACCAGAAGACGTCGGCGCAGAACAGCGAGCAGAAGGCCACGCAGCGCGAGCGGGAGGTGCGCAAGCCGCCCCCGGCGTGTTCTCCGGAGATCTAGAGGAGCCGAAGCTGAGTTTAATTTCGAGCGGGGCAGGCCATCGCGGCGAAGAAGGTGGCGGAGGAGCAGACGGCGGAGGCGAACAGGCAGCGGGCCGAGGCGGAGCGGCAGACGCTGCTGGCCCTCCAGCGGCGCACCGTCGCGTCCGCCCTCACAGTCGCCAGCTCCGACCGACAGGCGAGCCAAGGCTTACCGTCATCATCGCGCATTGCGCACAGCGAGACTAACGCCGTTCCGCTGCGGCGCGGGCGCAGCTCTCGCTGCTGCTGGGGGTGCTGGCGACGAACACGACGGCGGCGAACGCGACGGACCCGCTCGCCGCCGCCGCCACCTTCAACGCCCTCGCCTCGCTCCTCTCGCAGACGAGCGGCACGTACCTCTCGGGCCAGGCCGCCTTTGACCTCGGCGACCCCGCCGCGCCGGCCGCCGCCTCCAACGCCGCCGCCCGCCGCCGCCTCCAGCAGGCCGCCGAGGCCGCCGCCGGCTCGACCCCCGACCAGAAGCGGCGCTGGGCCAAGGGCGTGGACCTCACGCGGGTCGTGCGGGCGGCGCAGGCGGACCGGACCGTCACGCTCGCCCACCCGTACCTCGCCTTCAGCCCGGACGGCCGCCGCTTCGCGCACGTCTTCCTCCTCCGCTGGGCCGTCCCCGTGACCCTCCGCCTGGACGGCTCGAGCGCCGTCTCGCAGGACGTCGCTAAGTTCCGCCTCTTCGCGAACCTCTACAAGATCCAGGGGCGCCGGCCCCTCGAGGCCGACCTCGAGGTCTCCGCCACGCGCGCCTACGACGGGGCCGTCCCCGAGCGCTACGAGCCGCTCGCGCGCCCGCCCGAGGGAGTGGAGCTGGAGCTGGACGGGCGCGTGGAGGCGGCCGCCGACAACTTCGGCACCGCCTTCCTCCGCACGCAGCGCTACCTGGCGGACCGGGGCGGCGCGAGCGCCACGCGGACGCTGGGCGTCTTCTACGCGACGACGCGGGGCCAGGACTGGGTCGCCCACAACGCGTCCCTCCTCGTCGGCGACGGCTTCACCGCCGTCTCCAAGGACAACAGTGCGCAGCCTTCGATTTCGCAAGTGGGCCGAGACGTGTATTGACGCCTACGCCTACGCAGACGACCTGCGCGTTGTCGTGGGCGAGTACGACTGGGGGACGTTCCCCGGGGACCAGCACCTCGTCCGCTCGTGGGCGGCCGCGCCCGGCTCGCCCTCGGCCTTCGTGCTGCTCAGCTCGGCCACGTGCGACCTGGCGCTCAACGCGACCGAGCCGGCCCAGAAGGCCTTCTACGTCTGGGCCCGCGGCGCCAGCCCGCAGCGCCTCCTCCTCTACTACTTCCACCGCCGCTCGGGCACCGTCCGCCTCTTCGCGCAGTGGGACCCGACCGCCCTCGCCGGCGAGCTCGGCGCCTCCACGTGGTCCTACAAGGGCGACCGGCTGCACCCGTCGCCCGACTGCGACCTGCTCGCCGTCGTGACGGCGCGCGTGCTGCGCAACCAGGAGCCGGCGGCCGCCTCGCTGCGCATGGACATCCTCCAGAAGGTCGCCGAGCCGCAGGGGCCGGATTACGTGTACCCCCTCCAGCTCGGCGCCCTCAACACGGTGCGCCCGCGCGCGCGCCGCCGGCGGCCGGCGCCGGGGCCGGGGCCGGGCCGGGCCGGGCCGGGGACGGCATCAGACGCTGGCCTGGCCTGGGAATATTTAATGGGGCCTCCACAGTGTCGGCGTGGCGCCGCGACTTCGACGTCGTTGACCCCCCCCCCCCCCCGCCCCCCCCCAGGACCTGGTGCTGAACAAGACGGACGACGAGAACACGGAGCGCGCGCTCCTCGAGGTCCCCCAGGAGTTCCAGAGCAGGCGCGCTTGACTGAGCGCAAATGAAGCTTCCATTCTTAACACATTGTGAGCGCAGCATGTCCCTCGTGCCCATCGACGAGAAGAACATGTGCGCGCGCACGCCCCTCTGCAGTGCTCGAGCTCGCGCGCCGGCGCGCGCGCTCACGCTCGCGGGGGGGGCGGCTGGGGCGCAGGCTGGCGAGGAACTACCCCGCCATCAAGGAGCCCGGCATCCTCTTCGCCGGGTGCGCCGCTATTCGCGGCTCCGCTTCGGTTTCATTCTTTGGAGGAGGCGCGGCTCTCGTACGCGTGATACGATACGATCGGCTCTCGCGGCTCTGGTCACCCCTAAGCTCCCTTGCATAATCATGGGGCTTCAGTTGCCTCGTTGATCATGAGGCTTATAATTATGCTTAGCTTCGCTAGCTTTGCGGGGGGCTCGGCTGAGCTCGCGGCCGCAGGTTCGTGCGTGACGAGGGGGACCTGGCGAACGGGCGGCGGGGCGCGAAGGTCGGCACGCGCCGCTTCGGGGCCGTCCTCGCCGCCCAGCTCTCCGCCTACTCCACCGAGGCCTCCACCTGCGCCCGCCAGGTGCCCCGCACTCTCCTTCGTCTCCTTCGTTCGCGTCTGACCGCCTCGGGCCGCCGCGCCGGCGCCAGGTCCTCTTCTACAGCCCGCTCTTCTCCGCCGTGCCTGACGAGCTCACCGAGCTCGGCGTCTGGTGCCCCCCGCCCCGCCCCCTCCGCCCCCGAATCTTCGAATTCGGCGCTCCTTCAGCTTCGAATCCGGGCTTAAAGCTTAAACTTGAGCCTGGTTCCAACTGTCGTGGCAAGCTTGAGCTTCGGCGCTCAAGCCTGACTCCCGCCCTCGCCTCGCCTGCCAGGGAGCTGGCGGACCTGGACTGCACGACGGGCTCGGACACGAGCACGCTGGCCTTCGCCGCGGGCCGCATCGCCGTGCACGCCTCGGCGCCCCTCGTCGCCGTCGGCTACGCCAACGGCGACCTCCTCCTCAAGGACACACGCTCCGTCCGCTACGCCAGCCCCCGCCCCGAGGTGCGCCCGCGCCACGGCGCCCCGGCGCCCTCCATTCCAATATTCTGAGCTAGAGTTCTCAGACTCGTCTGCGGCTGTTCGCGGGGGCGGTGCGGGCGGTGCGCTTCAGCGCCGACGGGCGGCTGATCGCGGCGGCCGACGCCGCCGGCAGCCTCGTCATCAGCGAGGTCCAGGCAAGCCTCAAAGCTTTCAGCTTTCGCCTGCCCCGCCCCGCCCCGCGTCACTCCGCTCGGGCAGGCGGACGGCTTCCGGGAGCCGCTGGCCTTCCGCACGGACCTGCTCGCCGCCTTCACGGGCCGCATGTCGCCCCCGCAGGGCAACTTCTGGCAGGTGCCGCCATGCATATTTCCACGCCTCGCCACGAGGACGGGGGGGCCCGCTGCTCATAGTCAGAGTTAGCGTCTCCGCCTCCGCGAGGGGCTAATACATATACCTCGCGCGCCTGCGGCAGCCGTCGGGGATGCTGCGGCCCTCGCTGGGCTCGTTCAGCCCGCGGGCGGCCGGCTGCGGCCTGCTCGTCGCCGGCCACATGGACCGCCTCGCCTTCGACGCCCCCGCCGACCAGCTCCCCGCCGCCGCCGCCCAGGCGCCCCCGCCCGCCCGCCCGCCCAGCGAAACTTCAGCAAAATCTCACCGAAACTTCAGGTGTGGCTATTCCCGTTCGACACGGCGAAGACGCGCAGCGTCAGCGCCTTCGTCGACGCCTGCCCCGAGTGCAACACGCAGCCCTCCGCCAACAACGTCGGTCCGCGATACCGATCCGGCTCACCGAAGGCCTTGTCCCTCGGCCTCGTTGAAGGGCGCGCAGCGTACCTCTGGTCGCCGGGCGGCCTCGCGCTGGGCTTCAAGGACCGCAGCCGCGTGAGCGTCTACAGGCAGAAGCAGGCGCAGCGCTGCTCCTTCCCCTCCCAGCTCGCCAGGGACGAGGCCCTCGGCTGGTGCCGGCGCCCCGGCCCCCTCCCAACTCCGACCCGCCCGTCGTCCGAATTCCCGAATTTCCGGCCGGCAGGACGTGGAAGCGGCCGCTGGGGACGCGGGACCTGAGCCTCTTCGAGACGCAGGACTTCGTCGCGTGGTTCGAGGACCGCTACGTCTACGCCGGCCGCGTCATCTACCCCCTCACCTCCCAGGCGAGCGAGCGACGATGCATTCCGGGCGGGTTGAGAGTTCGAATTCCTCCATCTGACCGCGACTGCCTGCACGCAGGGCCTGCCCGACGTGGCGAACGGCCAGGAGCTGGCGCGCTTGATCGCTTAAATTCAGCATTGATTTTATCCCAGCGCTGACGCTCGCTTCGATTCCGCAGGACATCAGCGTGGCGGGGTTCACTTTCATGGCCTCCGCCGCGGCCTTCGCCAGGGCCCCCGCCTCCGGATCCGCCGGCGACGCCGGGCGGGTCAACGCCGCCGTGTGCGCCTCCTTCATCGAGAAGAGTGCGCGCGCGGTCCCGCGTTCCGCCCCCTCTTCCCGAGCTCGCTGGAGCTCATGCGAGCGGCCGGGCGCGTGCTCAGGCTCCGCGTTCGGGGGCAAGGACGGCGGGCAGGTGAACGACGGCCTGGCGGCCGGCAAGCGCTCCAACCTCTTTGACGGCGAGACCGAGGCCGACTCCATGGTCCGCTCCCTTCTGCGCTATCGATTTGAAGCTCCAACGCGAAGCCGAGTCTGACGCCGGCGCCCGGCGGCGGCTGCAGTGCAAGGGCTCCGGGTGCCGCGTGCAGCACGTCTTCGTCCTCCTCTCCCGCGCCAGGGACGACAAGGCGCGCCCGCCCGTCCCCTTTAATTTCCCCTAGCCTTTGCACCTTTGTCTGCTCACTCGCCGCCGGATCAGTCGTGGATGGTGGTGCAGTCGACGCAGGTGGCGGGCTCCGAGAAGGCGCGCTGCCGGCGGGCCGTCATCGCGGGGGACGGCGCCTGGGTCGCCTTCGAGACGCGCGACGCCGTCCACGTCGCCCCGACCCTCCCCGCGACCTTCGCCCTCGCCCCGCCGGCCGCCGGCGCCGCCGCCCCCTACCGGGCGCTGGTCGCGGACCCGTCGCAGCTGCTCGGCGACGCCGGCGTGCCGGCTGACCTCGCCGACTTCGGCAGGCCCTACGGCTCGCTCGCCGCCCTCCGCTTCCGCAACCCGCAGGCGCCGGCCTTCACCGACGTCTCCGTCTACGGGGCGACGCGGAACGGGACGGCCGGCCTCTGGCTCGTCGGCAAGTCCAACGCCACCTTCTACGTCCCCAGCGCCTCGGCGCCCCTGTACCTCCGCCAGGACGCCGCCCAGTCGCTCGCCCTCCCCTCGCCCTTCCAGATCCGCGCCAGCCGCAACGGCCGCTTCCTCGGTGCGAGTGCAGAGCCGCCGCATACGTAAACGTCGCAACGCGACGACACGGGCGCCGCCGGCATAGAAACCGGATTGATTTAGATCATGCAGCGCGCCTGCACTTTAATAGCGTCGTCGCCAACTCTGACGCCCCATCGGTCGATGGCGCGCAGCGGTGTGGCAGACGGCGACGACGCTACAGATCGTCGACCTGGAGGCGGAGCGCCCTCTCATCGCGGCGCGGACGGTCCCCTTCGGGGGCGACTACCGCTCGAACGGGGCCAACGCGCGCCTGCCGGTGCTGCCGCTCGTCAGCGACGACGGGCGGCAGGTCGCCTTCGTCTACTATCCTCCGGGCCAGACCCGCGTCCAGACCTCCGTCAACTTCCCCTCCAACGTCGAATACGTCACCGAGCTGTGCGCATGCGCTCCCCCGCGCCCGCGGGATTCCGCCGTGATTTCGGATGCCGGCGGGGGCGGGGCGGGCAGGAAGTACTACGACCTCTCGCCGGAGACGGTCGTGCGGGCGGCTTGCGCCGTCGTCGCCCGCGCCATCTCCGCCGACGAGAGCCTCCAGTACTCCGGCCCCAGCTCCCCCTCCGACCCCTGCGGTGCCCCCGCCCCGATCTTTAAATTTCGTCACTGTCAGTTCTGAGGTTGAGGCGTCTCGCGTCTTGCGATTGCGTGTGCGCAGCGAGCGTGCAGGCGCCGGCGAACGACTGCTCGGGCCGGGGCACCTTCGACAGCGCCACGCAGGCCTGCGTCTGCAGCGGCAAGTACGTCGGCACCTTCTGCGAGAAGTGCGAGGAGGGCTTCTTCCTGCGCGCCTCCGACCTGCAGTGCCAGGGTCCGCGCGCCAGCCCCCGCTGTCTGCCGCGCTGCGCATGTCCTGCAGCTTTTGACCATTTTCGAAATTCGATTTCGCACACAGCATGCGACTGCTCGGGCCAGGGCGTGTGCGACCAGATCACGGGGGCGTGCTACTGCCCGGCGGGCCGCGGCGGCCTCCGCTGCGAGAAGGTCTGCTCCGGCAACGAGTGCGACTCCTCCTCGAGCAAGTACGTCCCATTCAAGGTGCGCGCCCGAGCCCGCCGGCCCCGCCCGGGCCTTTCTTGGGCCGAGCTGTGACCGGAATCGTTGGATGTGTACTCGCACCGGCGGGCTTTCTTCTCCCCCGCAGCACGGGAACTTCCGGCAGTCGCTGGAGGAGGCGATCCTGGCGCAGCAGCAGGCGCAGGAGTACTACTACGCGCCGAAGAAGCCGGCCATCCCGCCCCGCATCGAGCCGCCCACCATCCCCGACCCGGGCCTCGGAGGGATCCCCGGCACAGGCAGCAGCTCCGGCAGCGGAAGCGGCAGCGGCAGTGGCAGCGGAAGCGGCAGTGGCTCCGGCGGCATCGATCCCGGCACGGGCCTCCCGACCATCCCCACCGACCCGACCGTGCCGACGTACCCGACCGACCCGACCGTGCCGGCGGTGCCCACCGCGCCCTGCGTCGACCCGTGGGAGTCCTTCACGCACGTTGGGTGCTACAAGTCATCCGCCACCGCCGAGCCGGTCGACGAGGTTCGTGGCCCGCGGGCCGACGGCGTCGCCGGCCGATCGCGATCGCGATCGCGAGCTCGAGCTGGAGCCCTCTGACGGCGCGCCCGCCCGCCCGCGCGCCGCCGGCAGATGCTCTGGGTCGTGACCCTCTCCACCGCGTCCAACATCACCGAGTGCCGCAAGCTCGTCTACACCTCCGTTTCCTCTGGGGGCGGGGCGGACAACCCCTACATGCGGTGCCCGCGCTGCCGGCCGACACGCCCGATCGCGACCTGCTTCGGCCTGTGACAGGGCGGCGGGGCCGCGGCCGGGGCCGGGGCCAGGTACTACGGGATCACCAACGGGGCGACGTGCGTCGCGACGCCGGACGGGAGTTTCTCTAGCGTGCAGACCCTCGGGCCGGCCGCCTCCAGCGTCGGCTGCGGCACGGCCTCCAACCCGCTGTGCGAGGCCCACATGCATGCGCATGCGCATGAAGATCTAGGACTGATGCGCTCCCGTCCCCGTAGAACCGTGGACGTCTACTCGGGTCCCGCGTGTCCGCCGATTTGATTTCTTCTTTCTTCGATCCCGAACTTCGATCCCGCTGACGCCGGCCCCGGCCCGCTCCGCTCCGCGCGCAGCGTACCTCGGGCCTTCCAACTGCACCGGCTCGGGCTCGGGCTCGGGCAGTGGATCCGGCTCGGGCTCGGGCTCGGGCTCGGGCAGCGGCTCGGGCTCCGGCTCGGGCTCGGGCAGCGGCAGCGGCTCGGGCTCGGGCTCGGGCACGGGGTCGCCGGTGGCCAACGAGGTGGTCCTGACGACGACGTGCTACACGGCGCGGTACCTCGGCTGCTTCGTCCGGGAGCGCCTCGTCTACACCGAGCCGTCGGCCCTGGGCACCGTCTCCGACTCCACCTCGCTCGCCCTCTACCCCGTGCGGCTGACGGCGTCGGAGACGGAGCCCCTCACGGCGGCCTCGCTCGCCGCCTGCGCCGAGAAGGCCTTCCAGGCCGCCGTCGGGTCCTTCACGTGGTCCGAGCCCGGCCTCGGCTGCAGCGGTGCGCCCGCGGCGCTCGCTCGGCCCTTAAGCTTCTGATTGTAAGCCCGTTGCGCGACCGCTGAGGGGACGTCCCCGCGCGCAGCTGCAAGCGACAGCACGCTCGGCACTCTCACGTCCCTCGGCACCTTCGACACGGCCAGGTGCCCGCGCCCCCTGCCGCCAGCGCAGCGCTGCCCTTCGCCGCGCGCGCGGCCCGTGCCGACACGCGCACGCGCAGGTACGGTACGTGCGGGACGGCGTTCCGCGAGGACGGCACCTTCAACCAGATCGCGTGCGCGACGTCGGCAGATCTGTCTAGATCGTCCAGACCCCTCCGGATCTAGATCTGACCGTCCCCGGCTGCGGGCAGGGGCTTCCCGGTCTACTCGTGGGAGACGGTCACGGGGGCGTGCTACTCGTACGGCTGCACGGGCCAGCGGAACGCCGGGGGCGAGATCATCAGCTGCAGCGCCGACCCGGGTGTCTACTGCCTCCTCTCGAGGAGCGCGGAGGGGACGCAGTTCTGCCGGTCCTTCACGGACTACCCCACCTACGTTGGCGCCGGCGGCACCTGATCGGATCGGAGCGGCGACGTCGACCGCGGCCTGCCCCCGATGGCGAGCTCAAGCTGCCCGCTGCGCCCCGAACGTCATCCTCGAGATCTAGATCTCGATCAGCAGCCGTGCAGGCAGGTCAAATCAAAGCAGCAGGCCCGCCGTCGCCGAGTCGCGATCGGGGCTTCACCCGTCGAGCGGCCTTCGAATTCATTTAGCTCACGTAGCTATAGTGCCACACTAGTACTGCGACAGTGATCGACCATATGCATGCATGCATATGTACATGTAGTTCTGAATTTGCATCGCTGAGTCATGATCGGTCATTAGTCATAGTCATTAGTCATTAGGCTTAAGCTTATAATCACATAGTCATGAATTTGTTCCACGTCATTAATATTGTTTTTTGTTCTAGGCCTTGATCATAAGCGGCTTATAATTAAGCATAGTAATTTATATAGGCTTAACTTACATAGTCATGCACTGCAGCTGATCACGATCATGATGTGTTCCGAATTCTTGTAGTTCATGATCAGCTGATAGTCACTGCAGCTGATATGTTGTGGTCCTGAACCGTTGGTCGTGATCAAATTGAAGCCTATAGCCTATAGCCTTCCCCCCGGCCTCATAATCACTGAGTCATGATCAGGGCCTCCAAATGCAATTTGCAATTGCAAGGCGCACTGCGGCAATTACATTGCAAGATATCGATTCATTTGCAAGCGTAAGACATTTCAAGCGTAAGCGTAAACACGATTGCGAACGGAACTCGAAACTCTGAATCTCTAGATCTCAAACCTCAGTCTGCTGACGAACGCGATCTACTCCAGCGTATTCCTAGTTGCTGCGCATGCTTTTGAATATCTAGATCTTGCTCTACATTTCTTGAGCAACAGCTAGCTACAGATTCTACAGATCATTGGATGCCTGTACTTCGAATCCGGCAGGATATTCCGAATCGAAGTGTCAAAGGATCGAAGTATCACGAATTGCTACATCGAAATTTGAAACTGGTTCGCGCTTCAGTACGTGTATATATACGGTATCTAGACTGCATTAAACGCATCGAGATCGATATCATGATAATTTAATTTATTCTGCCTGGAAGCTTGCTCCAAGCTCTCTAGATCTTGAGAGCTGCAGCTGCAGCTGCGCCTCACACGTAGACCTGGAGCGCGTCCGCCTCGCCCCACTGCGGCTTGGCCGCGGGCCCGGCAGCGGGCTCGCGATCGCCCCGACCCTTCGCCTGCCGCCGCCGCCGCACGGCGCGCCAGTGCCACAGACAGCCGCAGCAGCAGCCGGCGGGCAGGATGAGCAGGAGCAGGAGCAGGAGCAGCATCTTCTGGCCCTGCGCATCCGCACGAACGAACGCTCAGCGTCGGCGCGGGCGCGAATTAAATAGCTCTAAGCTTGCCTCGTCAGAGGTGGTCGCCGTGGCTGCCTGGGAGCTCTGGACGGGGCCGGAGGAGGCGCTCCGTGTCGCGTCGAACCACCCGAACGACTGCGCGGCAGCGTCGGCGACGCGCGAGGGCGCGCGCGTGTCGGACGCCAACGTCTCGCGTCGGGGTCGCGGTTGGAGGGCGCGCGCGCGCACCGAGGAGATGAGGAAGGGGCCCTGCTGCCGCGAGACCAGCACGCTGGGGGGGACGGGGCCGGGTCAGAGGCGGGGGCGGGCCAGAGATTTAGAGGCTGCATCGCGTCGCGGGGGCCGGCTTACACGTCGTAGAAGCTGTTGAGGGCGCGCGAATCGGAGACTTGGGCGAGGCGGCGGCGGGAGCCGGGGGCGGCGCCGGCGAGGCACGACGCGTTGAAGGTCGGCGCCGCAAAGTCCAGCCGCCTGCGCTCGATCGGTACCGCGATCGCGAAATCAGCGCCGATGTCGTTGCGCGATGGAAGCGGATCGCATAATGGGACGCGCCCGTTGTCGATGCGGTAGACGGCGGGGACGCGGACGGCGCAGGTGCCGGCCTTGCCCTCGTAGCCCGTCACGTTCCAGCCGGGGCTCGCCGGCGCCGGGATCGAGACGTAGACCTGGTGCCCACGGCGGAGGCGGGGCGGGCGCGCGCCGTCGTCAGCGGCGCGCTCGCGCGAGACAAAGCAACGCGGTGCACCCAGTAGTCGTCGTCGCCGCGGAAGTCGCAGTCTGCTCGCGCGCGACATCGGCGCCGCCGCCCCAGTCGTCAGCGGCAGCGACGCCGGCGGTCGTCAACGGCGGCGGCTTTGCGGCGCGCGCGCACCGAGGCACGCGATGGTGGCGTTCTCGCCGCCGGAGACGGGGACGAGCTTCTGGACCTTGACGCCGCGCACGGGGTCCACCAGGTCGAAGGTCTTCGTGGCCTGCCCGCCGAAAGAAATCGCAGGTCAAAGGCGCCAGCCGTGCTAAGCTAGGCCTAGGGAGGGCGAATGAAAGCCAAGATCGGGAGGCGGGGCGGGACCTGGAGGAAGTAGTACGAGTTGAACTCGAAGCGGCCGCAGCTGGTGTAGAGGATGACGGGGTTGGGCCTGTCGCGGCCCGTGTCCACGGGCGGGTCCACCTCCCACTCGGGGGCGGCGGCCGGCGCGGGGATGGTGAAGGTGATGGCCGAGCCGTTCACGGCGCGCACGTCCCGCATCTGGAGCCCGCCGATGTAGAGCTCCAGGTTCGGGTCTGCGAGAGCGCGCGCGAGCTTAGAATACAATTCCAAGCTTGAAAGTTGGCCGGCGGGGCAAAGTTTCGCGGGCGGACCCGAGAGGGGGAACCCGAAGCCCAGAAGGCTCCGCTCCACCGTCCCAAGGAACGAGCTGCTCTGGGTGGGGCCCACGCCCGAGATGCTCACGCCTGCGAGCGAAAATCGGCGCGCGTCAGCTCGCGCTCTTTGCGCCCCGGGTGGCGCCTGCACGCCGCACCGCCGTCGCCAGCGCCGGCGACGACAGTGTTCGACTGCACGATCGCCGTCCGGTGCAGCGCGATGACGGTGACGAGGTAGCTCCGGGTCGGCGAGAGGTTCGACACCGACAGCGCCGTCTGGTTGCCCTGCGCCGCGCGCGCGTGCCGCTGTCAGGCGACTCTGCCGCTGCGCCGGCCGGCGAGCAGCGACCCTGTCGCGCACCGGCGCGAACAGGACCCGCATGCCGTCCGTGCTGGAGCTGTACGGCTTGACGACGACGCTGTAGGCGAGGACGGGGTCGAGCGCGGGGGCCGTCCACTTGAAGTTGAGGACGGAGCACTCGTCGGGGCCGGCGGAGAGGAGCGCCAGCGTCGAGTTGTGCCTCGGGAGCGCCGCCGCGCCGGCACCGCCGTCGCCCACCATTATGAACGCCGGCGCGGAGGCCGCCGGATCCGACACGGCGCTCGCGTTGAGGCGGAGGACGGCGTAGCAGTTGAGGGCGTACGGCCCGGCGTCCGGCGGCGGCACGAGGACGACGACCTGCACCGTGCCGGCCGTGCGGTTGAGGTCCAGCTGCAGGCGCGCGGCGAACGAGGCCCGGTCAGAGCCTGGCGCGGGGGCCGGGCCGGGCGACCGGGCGGGTGAACGTTCACCTGCGCGTAGCCGGCGTAGACGCGGCTGGAGAGAGTGGCGCAGTAGACGGCGACCGAGGGGTACGTCTCCGGCCCCGCCGGGGAGGGGGTGGGCGCGGCGGACGGGCTCTGCCGGGAGATCATGATCAGGGGGGTGAGAAGGGCGGGTACGGGGGCGCGCGGGGCGGACGGGGCTTGGGGTCGGGGTGGCGACCGCCGTCGCGGCGCTCGGCCTGCGGAGTATGGCGAGAGTCGGCGAGAGCGCGGAGGGGGCGGCGGGCGGCGGGGCCATCGGGCGGGGCGGGGGGCGCACGAGGGCGTGGGGGTCGCCCCGGACTCGCACTTCGTGTTGTAGCTGACCGCCACGTCGACGGTCTGCGCGCCCACGCCGGCGTCGCTGACGATGAAGTCCGAGAGCGGTCGCTGGTTGGGCATGGTGTAGGACGGCAGGGGCGTGGCGCCAGCGGTGTACGACTGCACCGGGCCGATGACCGGCCCGCCAATTGGCAGCGGCGGGTTGACGCCGGGGGGCGGCGCCGCGTCGTTGGTGAGGCGGCGCCGGAGGGGCGCGGGCCTCGGCTGCAGCTTGATGGCCGAGACAGAGGCCGCGCCGAACGCCGGGCACGGCGTGGGCGTCGGGGTCGGCCTGTGCGTACAAGGGCGCCCGCGCACGCGCGCGTGAGGCACCGGGGATGGAGATAGAGGGGGGGAGGGGAAGGCGAACCCGGGTGAGACGACGGGGCGGGGCGGGATGGGCGGGTCGGGCAGCGGCGTGGAGCAAGTCGGCAGCGCCTTGTCCTCAACGGTGAGCTTGACGCGCTTGTCGAAGGCGCCCGATCCCGTGTAGAAGTGCTCGACTCCGACGTAGTAGGTCCAGCCGGTCTGGGCCAAGATGCGGGCCGACGAGAGGAACCCGCAGGAGTCGTCGTCGGACCCGACGAGAGGCGGCCGCGGGTTGAAGGGGAGATCCACGAGGGGGAAGGGGCAGCTCTGGTTGGCGTCCGGCGCGACGGCCCACACGTACATCCGCGTGTCGTGGTGCCCGGTCTCGGTCCCTGCCCCCAGGAGCCCCCCGCGGCCGCGCGTCAGTTCACGCGCGTCGCGCCACGCGGGAACAGCGCGAGGTTGCAATCGGTGCTGGACTGACCGTAGAAAAGGTCGCTCCGGCACGTGTGGATCGCGATCAATCTGCCGCGCGCGCACGTGCCGCGTTAGAATCGCTTGGGGCGCTGGCGGTCCAGGGTCTCCTGAGCCCGCCCCTACGATCCGCACCGGGTGGCGTTGGGGAACGACTTGAGGACGGCCCAGAGCTCGGCCTTCTGGCCCTGTTTCTGCGCCATCCACCGCATCTTGTCGATCGCGAAGGTCTCCGGGTCGGTCGCGTTGCGGGTCAGCGTGATGTCGTACGTGCCGCTGTCCGCGCACTGCGGGATCGCGACCTCCTCCGCCGGGGGCGAGCACCGGATGGGCGCCGGCGTGGGGCTCGGCGTCGCGCTCGGGGTCGCGCTGGGCGTCGCGCTGGGCGTTGGCCCCGCCGACGACGGGCTCGGGCTCGGCGTCTCCGTCGGCGAGGGGCTCGGGCTAGGGCTAGGCGTCACAGTCGGCGAGGGGCTCGGGCTCGGGCTGGGCGTCTCCGTCGGTGCGGAGCTCGGGCTCGGGCTGGGCGTCACCGTCGGAGATGGGGTGGACTGCACAGGGGGCACAGGTACAGCAGTCGGGTTAACGCTGGGTGGCGCGCTGGGAGACGGGCTCGGGGTGGGCGGTGGCAAGGCGCTCGGGCTCGGGCTCGGGCTGGGCGTCTCCGTCGGCGAGGGGCTGGGCGAAGGGCTTGGGCTGGGCGAAGGGCTGGCCGACGGGCTCGGGCTCGGCGTCGGGCTCGGGCTCGGCGTCGGGCTCGGGCTTGCGGTCGGGGTGGGCGGGGGGACGGGCGTCGGGCTCGGCGTGGGGCACGTCTGGGAGAACATCGCCAGCGTGAACGAGAACTTGTCGTCGGTCAGCGCGTCCACCACCAGAACGTAGTTCGTGTTCGCGGCGAGGGAGACGTCGAAGAGCTTGCCGCCGCTGCCGAACCCGCCGCAGTTGACGTCGTCCACTTTGACCTCCTGGGCCTTCGCGTCCCCAATGCAGTACTCGCTGCTGGTCGGGTTGGCGAACAGGACCTCCCGGAACAGCCAGAGGCGAGTCGCTGCGCGCGAAGGCGCGATCGCAAGTCAGTACGCGGGGCGGCACGTGCACTATGGAGAGCGCTAGCAGCCCCCGAGGCACGGCGCACGACTGCCGCAGGAGCTGAAGGTGTACAGCCTGCGCGAGGGGTGCCCCGTCAGCGTGCCAGGCCTCAAGCTGAAGGTGTCGACGTTCGCGCAGAGGACCGCGGCCGCGCGGGCGCGCACCCCGTGACGGTGGGCGTGAAAGAGAAGAAGCGCTCGGGGCCGGTGTTGGGGAGGACCTTCTGCAGGAAGCGCGTGCCCGTCTCGATCGTCTCGTTCGCTTGCGCGGTCGAGCACGAGAGGCCCAGCGGCTGCGTCGGGGCGGCGAGGCACGCGGGGGAGCACGCCGAGTCCGACACGTAGAGGCTCCCGCCGAGCGAGGCCACCGTAGACGGGGCGAAGGGGCCGGCGAGCTGGACCAGGACCACGACGTACTGGACGCCCGCCTTGGCCGTCCACTTGAAGGCCCCCGGGGCGCTGCACGAGCCGGGGGCGATGGACGCGGCCGCCGACGCCAGGTTCAGGTCCCTGTCGGCGGGGGCCGAGCCGCAGGTGCCGACGGCGCCCGCCTCGAAGACCAGCACCGCAAGGCTGTACGAGCCAAGCGCCGGGTCGGTCACGCACGGCTGTAGCGTCACGTCCCTGCGGCCGCGCGCGGCATTCGGGTCGGGTGAGTCGGCCTGCGCTGTCCACGTTCGGCGCGGTGCATCGCGGAAACGGACCGGTCCGTTGTTGTTGAGGGGAAAAGGCTGGCGCCCATGACAATGGTTGACGGGTCTTGGGTGAGCCCGCTCTGCTGAAGTGCGCGACGGGTCTGGTTCTGCAGGGCCGGCGAGAACGTGCCGTACTTTCTGCCAACGGAGAAGAGTGCACTCGGGTTGCGGTTCGCTGCCGTGGCGCAGCCGGGCCAGGCAAGCTGGTCGTAGGAAGCCGACTCCACACAAGGCGCCGGGGTCGGCTGCCCGCCCACGGCCACGAGCGCCCCATCAACGACAAGATCTAGACACAAACAACCGGCGCGCTGGCGTGCGCTTTAGATCTGCGACGACGGCCGGCTCACCGCGGGGTTCGCATTCGGGTTCGGCGTGGGCGTCGGCGTCGGCGTGGGCGTGCTGGCCGCGGCCGAAGCGATGCCGGTGGGCATGCTGTACTCGTACGAGAAGGAGACGCTCTGGCCTGCACCCGCGTGTTTGAGGCACGGCTTAAGTTAGGAAAGCCGGTCGCGGGCGGACCAGGGGAGAAGGTGGGGAAGTTGAAGATGAGGCCAATGAACCGGTCCGTGTTGTTCTGGATCCGGCGAAGAATTCAGACGACGCGCGGAAGCGCGAATGCGCGTATCGCTTTCGCTGCAGTCCCAGCCGAGCCAGCTAGCTAGCTATAGTAGGGTGGATCGCACCACGAAGGTCCCGCGCGGAAAGGCGGTGCTCGAGTAAGTGGTGGGCACTTTCAGCCCGAAGTCCCCAATCTGAGGAACACTCACGATCACGTTGATGTTATAGGTTGGGTCCCGGTGTAGGCAGGGCATGCTAGAAGGGTGGGCCCGGGGGCAGGAATCCGGCGCACCGCCGTGGTGTACCGCGCACGGGGCTGGCCCGTGCACGAGGATGAGGAAAGCTTGATGAACAGGTTCCTGGTGATCGATCCCGATGTCAGCCGTCTTCGGGTCGGGCAGGCGGCTTCACCGCCCACGGTGCGCATGCGCACGGATTGGCTTTGCCCCGGCTGGTGACCGACGCCTCACACGGGGGGGCGGTCGCCGAATCCTGGTTGTCCTGCGCCCCGTGTCGCAAGGGCACGCGCTCGACGTGAGCCGAACGCCTGGAGGCCCGAGGGCACGATCTGGATGTGCACCTGAGCGCTGATCTCATAGCTGTCGGAGTTCGTGGTGCCCCCCGCGATCGCCTGGTCGATCTCGGACTCTGCGGCGGCGCCCTCAAGATCGTGAAATATGCAGATCAGATCTGAGCTGGCGAGGCGGGGCGCCGGCGCACCCATGAAGCGCGCGAAGTGCACCCTCGTCAGCTCCGTCGTGCCGGTGTTCGTCAGCGTGACGTCGAACTTGATCGCGCGGTCCCGCTCCTCGAAGCGCGCGGTGTGCGTCACGGTGATTGAGCCGCCTGCGCGCAGCTCGAGTCAGGGTGGGGCGACGAGCCCCGAGGTCTACGGCAGTGCGCGCACCGTTGGCGGTGCCGACGCTGACGTGAGTCGCGCTCCTCGTCGTCCCGCTGCTCGTCTCAGAGAAGGAGTTCGTCTGAGGGGCCGCAGTCGCGATCGGCGCGACGAACGGATCAGCTTAATGCACAGCTCATCGCAAGGCTGCTCCGCGGGCCCACGCACCGTCGTGCCGTAGGACGTCTGGCCTTGGTAGTTCGTAAACGCGCGACTGGAGATGGACCCTGTGTCCAGTTTCCTCGAGAAGAAGAGGGTCCAGCCCTCGGTCGTGTCTGCGCACGAATCCGAACATCGCGTGAGGTTACGCGTGATGCTGTTTGCAGGCGGCCCGTGCGGCGAGTTCGAGGGCAGCAGCGTGTATACACGAACCTCCATTCAGGAACTGCGAATGCGAAGCCGCAGACGCCGCACCATTTCGAAATGCGACTCACGATCAGCGGAGGGAAATTGATCTATATAGCTAAATTTAAGAAAAGAGGAGGGGCTAAAATCAAGAGTAGAGGAGGGGGCGGGGGGGGGGGGGGGACAGGGCGTGGCGTGGCGGGAGTGGGGGTGGGCGGTGGAGGGGCGATGGTGGGCGGGGTGGAGGGGAGGAGGTCGTTTGGGATGCGGGGAGGCGGGCCGGGGGAGGGGGGTTGCGGGGTTGCAAATGGGATGCGGGGAGGCGGGAGGAGGGCGGAGAGGGGAGGGGGCGAGGAGGGGGACTGGGAGGCGGAAGGGGAGAAGGGGGGAGGGGGGGCAGGGGGGGGGAGGAAGGGGGGCAGGGGAGGGGGGGAGGGAAGGGGGCAGGGGAGGGGGGAAGGGGGGCAGGGGACGGGGGGGGGATCCCGGAGGAAGGGGGCAGGGGAGGGGGGGGAGGAAGGGGGGCAGGGGAGGGGGACCGGGAGGTGGAGAGCGGGAGGGGGGGAGAAACGGAGGGGGGGGGGGCTGCGGATCGCGCACGTAGTCACCGAGGTTGCTTGGGGAGCCGCCGGGGTTGCAGTTGCTGCACTGCGGCGAGTAGCGCGGGCCTCATGATCAGACGCTGAGAGGCGAAAGCCGAGCTACAGAGCGCTGGCAATTGCAATAGATTGCTCTAGATCGCTGGGAAACGACCAACTGTGACTCACCGTGAGCCCGTACGACTTCTTGGTGTCGGCGATCGTCGGGAAGAACGTGAAGCCATCGCCCACGAGCTTGTCGCGCTCACTTCCCCAGGGGGCGCCGAAGAAGAAGTTACTGGTAATGCCCTGCCGAAGCGTACGAAAGGCCTGGCTTAGCGAGAGCACTCGATGCATAGCTGGGGTTCATCGCAAGGGCTGCGGATGGCGCAAGAGCCTCGCACCACAGCGACGTGTTCGCCTGCGCAATGGATCCCGGCCCGGAGGATGTACATGGTCAGTTGGGAGCCGCGAATGAAGAGGACGAGGTCCTGCGCCGGCGCCCGATCGGGATCGCGGACCTTTCAGGAAGACGTTGCCGTTTGAGAGCGACACCGCAGCGGCGGGCGCCAGGACGGCAGCGCCCGCTGCAAGCGCCAAGCAGATGGCCACGACCGTCAACTGTGCGCGCCGAGGGCGGCAGCGCTGAAGCTCGGCTCGCCCTGCTGGGATTCGGGACGGCGCGTGAGCTCGCCATGGCCAGGCCCAGGCACCAGGCATCTCCTAAGCGAGGCGGCGCGCGAGCCAGCGCCGCGCGCGCCGGCTCAGAGTGCCGAGGCCCTGCATATGGACTGTCCTGGGAGCGCGGCGCGCGCGGGGTGTATATGTCCGATGGCCATGCATGTGCATATGGGCGAATTCGAAGCCTAGGCGGCGCCTAGGCACGGCCGCGCGCGGGGAGTCGTGGCGGTTCGAAACTCCTCCGATCGGACCCGGGAACGGATCGCAGTCGGAGCTCAAGTTTGCGCACCTCGCGCTTCACCGACGTGGGAGCGGTCGCGGTGGTTCATTGGCACAGGAATGGTCGAACAACAACGTATCGCTGCTCAGCGGCTCGCTGCTGCTACCGTGACACCGACCTGCGGCTTGCTCCGCCTGCTGCTGCGCTGCTGCGCTGCTGCAGGCCTAGCTATAGGCCTAGGAGAGCTGGAACTGCCGCGCTAGGAATCCCGCGCTGCGCATGCGCATGCAGGCTGCTGCAACTTTTTAGCCTGCAAGCATCTCGCAAGCTGCTGGGGTATGTGCATGCACGCGCAACGTACACGTATTAGTCACGTAATATAAAAAAATGGTAGGGGTACGGGGGTACAAGATCGCGCGTTGGTCGGTTGAATTGAGCGTGGACGCGTCGACGTCCATGTGCATCCTCCTACGACGCTAGGCTAAGACTCCTGAGAGCCTGTGATGTCAGAGGCTGCAGGGGGGTAGCCTGTTGGTAGGCAAGGCGAGCAGCCTCGGAGCAGGGTTCGAGGTGACGTCGACATCGCGATCGACGTCGACGTCGAGTCGGCGTCGACTCGGCGACGTCGACATGCATATGTACATGCACATGCAGGCCCTGAGCATGAGGATGCATATGCAAATGCATGGATATCGATCGGGGCGGCGCTCGCGATATCATAGTATCGGGGCGCTCGGCGGGGGCGGGAGCGCACGCGCGCCGCCGTACGCGTAGGCGATGCATATGAAGGTGTTGGCGAGGCCGAAGCTAAGGGGACGCCAACGGCGGACGCCGAGGCCGTGGGCGGCAGGCCCCTCCGGGCCCGGCCCAGGCAGGCGCCGGGCGGCGGGCGCTCAGGGCCGAGCCTTTAATTATAACGTCGACTGTGCGATTGCGCATGCATGCGCAGCTGCCGGAAGCGCGGCACCGGTGCGAATTCGAACAACGTTTACAAAGACTGCCTCGCGATCCACGCGTACGTCATTCGCTGTGCATGCTATATATAGCTAGGCTAATTACAAAGGATCAGGTCCGAAAGCGCAATCTCGAAGCCGTTAAAACTCCAAGGCTCGGCGGCTCGCCCAAAAGAAGGGAAGCTCGCGATCGGGCACAGTTGAAGTCAAGGCCCGCGCGCGGGTGCTCGACGCTTGGGCTTGGGACAGCGCCGGCTACAGTCCGGCAGAAGCTAGAGGGAACCGAAGCGGGGCGCGGGGGCGACTCTGCGAGGGGTGATTCGAAGGCGCGGGGCCGGGCGGCTGGACGCGGCTGCTAGGCTAGTGGAGGCCGGCCTCGTGGGAAAGGAAGTCCGCGACGTCGCCGCCGCCGGCGGCCCCCGCCTCCGCCCCGCCGGCCCCGCCGGCCCCGCCCGCCCCGGGCGCGTGGAGCCACGCGAAGCCGACCGCCGCCTCCTCGCCGAGGGAGGCGGCCCCGGGGCCGGCCCCCGGCAGCGGCGAGGCGAAGCCGTAGTGGGCCTGCGGGAGGAGGCCGTGCCCGTGGCCGTGGCCGGGGAAGGCCTGCCCGTAGAGGGCGTGGGGCGGGGACCCGAGGAGGAACCCAGCACGGGCACCAGGCCCGCCGCCGCCGCCGCCCGCGCGTGCGCGTGCGCCGCCGCCGCCGCGGCCGCCGCCGGCGCCGGCGCCGGCGAGGCGGTTACGCGGGGCGAGCCGGGAGGCTATGGCTGCCCCCGCCGTGACCTTGACCGCGGGGCCGGCCGGCCCGGCCGAGGCCACAGCGCGGATCGCCCGCGGCGAGTCGAAGAAGAAGCCACCCACCGGCAGCGGCGCCGGCGCGGGGCCCCGGCGGGGGACCCGGGCGGCGTGCGCCGCAGCAGCGCCCCGGCGCCCGACGGGGCGGCCGCCGCGACAGCCGCCGAGGGACGGGGGAGGAGGCGGCGCTGCCAGGGCGGAAGGAGAGGAGCGGGCGGCCCTGCGGCTGGAGGACCGTCGCCTGCACCGCCGCCGCCCGCAGCGGCTGCAGCGGCTCGAGCGGCGGGGCGCCGCCGCCGGGGTAAAGCACGCGCCGCACGGGCTTGCGCGGCGCCGCCGCCGGCGCGGCGTCGCCCTCCTCCGAGCCGCTCCCGCTCTCCGAGGCGCCCTGCTCGGCCGCCACCGCCGCCGCGACGCCGCCCGACGCCGCCCGCGGCCGCTTGCCGCCGCTGCCGGGCAGCGAGTTGGCGCGGGGCAGTTGCGCCAGCGGGCGGCCGGCGAGGCCCGCGAAGACGCTCTGCGCCTGCGGGCGGGCGGGCCGGTCGGCCCCGGCGGCGCTCGGGGCGCTCGGGGCGCTGGGCGGGGGCGGGGGCGCACGCCGCCGTAGGCGATGAAGGTGTTGGCGAGGCCGAAGGGACGCCGACGGCGGGGGCCGACCCCGTGCGCGGCAGGCCCCTCCCCAGCAGCCGCTCCCGTATCGCCGCCGCCGCCGCCGCCCGCCCCGCCTGCGCCTGCGCCTGCGCCTGCGCCTGCTGCGAAGGCGGCTCCCCTCGCCCGCCGTGTCCGAGCTCTGCGCGGCCTCCTCCTCCGCAGCCGCCGCCGGGGCGCCGCTGCGGCCGCCCGCGCGCCCGCGCGCCGGTCCCGCGGGCTCGGCCCGCCCCCGGCCGGCGGGGGCGGGGGCGGCGGCGGGGCGGCCCGTCGCGCCGCGCCCGCGCTTGGCTGGGGCGGGGCGCGCGGCGCGGCCGCGGGCCGAGGCGGGCGCCGGGGCGGCGGCCTCGGGGGAGGAGGCGACGCGCTCGACAGAGCCCCCGAGGTGGAGCGGGCCGAGCGGCGGCCGGCCGGCTGCTGCTGCTGCTGCTGCTGCTGCTGCTGCTGCTGCTGCTGCGGGCGGCCGGCCCGCCCCGCGCGCGGGGCCGGGGCCGAGGAGGCCTCGTCCCCGACGCCGGCGGGGCCCGGGAGCTGGATGCCGGCGGCGCGGCAGGCGGCGGAGACGCGCTCGGGGAGCGGGGCGTGCGGTGGCGGAACGCGCAGGACGCCCTGGGCGACCCGCCGCAGGATGCCCTCCCGCGCCCGCGCCAGCCCCGGGTTCTTCCGCACCTGCCGGCCCCCGTCAGAGGCCGCGCCCCCGCCGGCCCCGGGCCCCCTCCCGCTCCCGGCGCACCAGGTGGCTGTTCCATCGGTTCTTCACGTCCGTGCGGCTGCGGCCTGCGCAGGAGAGCGTTTGAGAAGACGTGCCTCCCCGGGCCCCGCGCGCCGCCCCCCGGGCCGGGCCGGGGGCGGACCGGGCATGCGGAGGGCGATGTCCTTCCAGGAGCCGCAGAGGAACTCGTGCAGCTCGACCAGCGCCTCGTCCTCCAGCTTCGTCCACTTCTCCTTCCGCAGCTCCGGGTCCTGGGGGGCGCCAGGCCCTCAGCCCCGCCCCCGCCCCCGCCGGGGCCGGGCCCCTCGAGCGCCGCCGCGCACCAGGTGGTTTCGGTAGCGCTCGGAGACCTGCTTGGCGGTGCGGTCCGTCGACAGCTTCCGCGCGATCGTCTGCCCGAGCGAGAGGTCAGCGCCGACGGCGCGCTGGAGGGGGCGGGGGACGGCGGGCGGGCGGGGGGGCGTGCCTCCCAGGCGGGCCCGCAGCGGGCGAAGAGGCCCCTGAGCTCCTCGTCCTCCGCCACCGTCCACCGCACCCGCTGCCGCGAGTCCTCCCCCCCCACCCGCCCCCGCCGGCCCTTCCGCCCCCCGGCCCCCGAGCGGCGCCGGCGCCGCCCGAACTCCTCCCCGCTGTCGCTGCTCTCGCGGCTCACGTCGCTGGCCGCCACCTCGCTCCCGCTCTCCTCCGCCCCGGCCTCCTCCTCCTCCTCCTCGCCCTCGCCCTCGCCCTCCGCATCCGCGTCGGCCTCCTCGCCCTCGGCCTCGGCCCCGGCCTCGCTGCCGCTCTCGGCGGCCTCGGCCTTAACCACCGCGAGGGTCTTCGCGGCCCGCCGCGCGCTCGCGCGGCGCGGCAGCACGGACACTGCCAACGACTCGGCGCCGGCGCCGCCCGGCGGGGCTTGTCCCGTCAAGAAGGCGGGCGGCGACGAGGACTGCGCGACACACGCAGGAGATCAGCAAGAAGCGCGCCGGGCGAGGCGGAAGGGAACGGACGGACCCGGCGGGCGATCGTGGGAGAAACGCTGCTCCTCTGCTCGCCGGCGCTCGCCCGCGGGGGCGGGTCCGGCGAGTGGTCGAAGTCGGACGAGAGGCCCTCCGACGCGCCGCTGGAGTCCGTTCCGCCGCAGAGGCGCTTGCGGACTGCCCTCGCGTCGCGTCCGGGCAAGTGCTGCGCGATCTCCGCCCACGCCGGGCCCATACTGCGGCGGGATCAAATTCTGCGAGTCCGCGGTCGGAACGCAAAACGCACTCTCGATGCAACTGGATAGCGATTAGGAGCTCCTCTGGCGACCAGGGGCTGTCCTCCGGCTTCCGGAAGCGTTTGCGCGCGAGGGCGACCTCCGCCACGTTCACCGGCGCGGGCGCTGCGCGAAAGAGCGCGGAGCGACAGTCAGGCAAGGCAAGTGTGCTCCGAGACCTCGGAAAACGCCTACGCGCACCAGAAGAAGAACCCGCCGGCGCTGCCGGGGGCACGTAACGCGAAGCTCGCGTCTGCGCGTACGCGGGTCAGCCGTGTGCGAGCGGCGCCTGCGCGCGGGCTTCCGGACGCCCACGAACCATGTTTATCGAAAGAACAGCCGAGCACAACGGCTGTGTTGCGTCGTTCGAGCGAGCCGGGCAAGCTGTGCCGCGTTCTCGCCGGAAGCTGCTGCCGCTCTGCCGGCGGCCTCCGCTGATCTCCTCGAGCGGAAAGGCACAGTTACTTCACCTGCGCATCGTTTGCGCATCAGAGAAAGGTCCGGGAGCTATTCGCGCAAGCCCTCTTCGAGCGGTTAGAGCTGGCGCGGCGGCCGCTGGCCGCGCACCGAGGTCTAAAGCAGCGGCGCGGGCTATGGGACACGAAAGCACCTTCTCTAGGCTGCTGACGCGCTGCTCCAAGAAGAATCTGGGGGTCAGTGGCGGGCTCTAACTGAAGGGTCCCCTGCAAGTGAAGGGGGGCCGAAAAAAAAAGACACAATAGGCTCTGCGAAACTGCGGTACTCGCATACAGATTGCAAAGACGTGGCGTACGAGCGGCAAGCGCCCGCGGCGAGCGCAAGCGAGTTAGCACGTTGCGCCGCTGTGCGAGCTCAACCTCGAGCTCGAGGCCTAGGCCGGATCCGCGGGCCTCCGGCAGGGCCGCGCGTAACCGCAGAAACGGATGCAAGAAAAGCGCGTGGAGCGTGCAATATGCAAGCGCAGGGCAGGGGTTGTGGCAATCAGGGTCTTGCCTTCGTCGCTTCGAATTCCCAAGGACAGGACAGCCGACAGATGGTCGATCGGGCCACTCCTAAGGAGTAAGCAGAGCAGAGCGCTGAAGAGCGCGCGCGCCGAGCGGGCCCGCCCGCGACAGCGCGTCGCGCTGGCTGCGCACGATGATTCAGTCAGCGCTAGCGTGAATACGCTCTAAGAGTCAGACGACGGCGGGCGCGCCCCGTGCCACACACCCGTATACATTACTCGAGAAGCTCACGCCGACGATTGGGCCGCCGAGCCGCCGGACGACGCGCGGCGCGCGGGAAGCGCGCCCAGCTTTCGCACGACCCGATACGACTCGAAGGCCTGCGGGAAGCGTGGCGATGTTACGCACGCGTCATGTTGTACTTGACGGCCGCCGTCGCGTGGGCAGCGCACCGTTGTCTTGTGCGTGCTCTCGTTCTCAATGACCTGCACGAAAATGAGCGTTTCGGCTCCAAGAAGCGACCACCAGGACGCACGTAGATGGGAAGCTCGCCTTCAATGTGCTTCTGGTGAGCGAATCCACCGACGCCGCGGCTCCGGGAGACGTCTGCACGGCGAGGTTTGCGGCCGGCCGAGCGGTTGCACACGCACTGTGCGGACCCGGCGGCAGCTGATCTTCATGCTCAACAACGCCGCGAACGATGCCCTGCGAGGCGGGAGCGCGCGAGCCAGCGCTCGAACGCCGAGCCGCGCTCGACGGAGATGTCCGAGCGCTGGGCGCTCACCTTGGCGCGCGGGGGCCGCCCGGAAATCTCGTGGGACGGCAGGTACTCGACCTGCGAAGCGCGCCGGTCACGGGAGCGGAGTCCGACGATCGGTGCGGGTGCCGCAGCGCGCCCTGTCACCGATTCCGAAGCGGTCCGACATTGATTCTTTGCAATTGAGTGCTGAGAGGACGCAGCAGAAGGATCGCGCGGATGAGCGGATGAGCGGATGAGCGGATGAGCGGGTGTGCTCTGCACCCCGGTCCCTCCCCCTCCCCCCCCCCCCGTTCTCTTCCCCCCCTTCCGCCCGCCCACCCGATCGCGACCCGCGCGCACACTCGCAGCAGTTGCGCTCGTGTCCGAATTACGTGTACAGCGCCGCACGAGCAGCACGCGCGGGCGGGGGCCTACAGGTACAGGCCCTCGGGCACGCCCTGGTTCTTCTTGTACATCACCTGCGGGAGCGGTTGAAATTCGGATCCATCAAAACTGAGAGAAGAATGAGATCGGACCTTCTCCTTGCCCTTCCGGAAGTCCGCCTGGGTCACCTTCATCCGGCGCTCGCGGAGGGCGAGCAGGCCGGCCTCCGTGCAGATCGCCTGCGCAGGGGCGCATCAGACGTACAAGCTTAGAAACCCGACGTAAAGAGCGAGGAAGGACCTTGATGTCGGCGCCGGAGAGGTCGTCCTTCGTCATGACGAACTCCTCGAAGTTGACGTCGTCGGAGAGGGTCATCTTCCCCGTGTGGATCTTGAAGATGAAGCGCTTCGTCTGTCGGAGGACGTGAGGAGGGCGGAGAAGGAGGGAAAAGAGGAGGAGGAGGCGCGCCTTGATGTCGGGGAGCGGGAATTCGATCTTGCGGTCGATACGCCCGGGGCGGAGGAGGGCGGGGTCCAGAGATTCGATCCGGTTTGTCGCCAAGATGACCTGGGGCGAGTTAGAGGGAGGCAGAGCGGGCGGCCGGCGCGCGCCGGGCGGACCTTGACGTCGCCGCGGGAGTCGAAGCCGTCGAGCTGGTTCAGCAGCTCGAGCATCGTCCGCTGGATCTCGCGCTCGCCGCCCGAGGTCGCGTCGTACCTAAGAAAGGTAAGAGAAAGAGAGAGAAGGAAGGGAAGGGGAAGGGAGGACGGCGGGGCGGACCGCTTCGTGCCGACCGCGTCGATTTCGTCGATGAAGACGATGGACGGGGCGAGGTCCTCCGCGACGCGGAAGAGCTCGCGAACAAGCTGCGCAAGAGGCACGCGCGCGGCTCAGAGGGAGGGAAAGCCGCTGCCGGCGGCGGCGGCCCGCACCTTCGGCCCGTCGCCGAGGTACTTCTGGATCAGCTCGCTTCCAACGACGCGGAGGAAGGTTGCTGACGTCGAGTTCGCGACGGCTTTTGCCAGAAGCGTCTTGCCTGCGCCAGATCAGCGCGGGCGCAGCGCAGCGACCAGATCTGGACGGGAGAGCGCGCGCCTGTGCCGGGCTCGCCGTACAGGATAACTCCCTTCGGCGGCTTGATACCGATGTCCTCGTACAGCTCGGGGTGCGTCAGGGGCAGCTCTACGGCTTCCTGCGGGCGCCGCCATTCAGCGCCGAGTCGAGGGTGCGGTGCGGCGGGCAAGAGGAGCGCACCTTGATCTCCTGAATCTGCGACTCCAGCCCGCCGATGTCCGCGTAGGACTCGAGCGGCGCCTTCTCGACCTTCATCACGCTGACCATGGGGTCCACTTCGTCCTGCAGGATGCCCACGACCGAAAGCACCTGGCGGCGAGCAAGCGTGGGCGCAAGCCGCGCATGCTAGATGCAGATAGCGCTAACCTTGTTGTGCATGAGCACTGAGCAGCCTGGCTCCAGCTGGTCCTTGTCCACGAATGACAGGATGTTCACGTAGTACTCCGGCCCTACAGACGAGGAGACAATGGCGTGGTTCTCATCAATGATCTCCTCCAGCGTGCCGACGCCCATCGGCGTGCCCCGAATGTCATCCACTTTCGTCCGCTCCTCCTGCAGAGGGCGCGGTCATTAGCGCTCTGTGGGGCGGCGAGGCGCGCGGCGCGTGATGCATCGCTGAGCACGCGCACCTCGGTCTTCTCCTCCTGCGGCTTGAGGCGCTCCTGGTTCTGGATGAACTCCTCTTCCATCAGCATGTAGTCCTTGATCCGCAGGAGCTTCATGTGCCGCAGCTTGCACTTCGCAGTCGGTGTAACTGCATGCGCAGGCGCGTAATGAGCGTCGGCGGATGACCGATGGCCCGCTGCCCACCGAAGGCACGCGTACGCGAGGAACGCACCGGTAGGCAGCTTCGCAGCCGCCTCGGGGCCCTTCTTCTTCTTCTTGCGACCGACACGCGAGGCCGGCGCCGCCTCATGCTTCTTCGCCTTCTTCTCCTTGTCCTGCTCGGCCTTCTTCTGATCGCCTTGGCCTGCTGGAGGCTGTCCGGGCTGACCCTGCTGATTTCCCATCCTCCCTGATCGCTCGGCGCGCTGGACGAGCTCCTTCCCCGGGTACGGGCGAATCGAGTCGGGTACAGGCGGTGAAAAAACTGCCCGGCTCCTAGAGAGCGGATCCGGAGATGAGTCGCGGCCAGCGTAGAAGACGAAATGGAACGGCGTCGCCAGCGCCGGCGCCGGCGGCCGCGCAGGACGAGGACTTCACGGCGCACTATCCCGGCTCGCGGCCGCCCCGGCCGGTCGAGACGGATACCATTCCGTGGGACAGCCTGTTTCCAGTCCCCGACGGCGGCGACCGCCGCCGCGGCGAGGACAGCGATGAAAGCGAGGAGGACGAACTCGAGGACGAGGGCGCCGAGTTGTTCCTCGGTCCTCGGATGGCGTTCTCCCTGCACTGGCATGGCTCGATGATGGAGGACACGCTACAGGCCGCGCTTCGGTACGAGGTCGACGCCGACAATCCAGACATGTACAGCTTCACGGAAACGGCCGGCCTTCCGGAGGTCGCGCGCCCCTGGACGACGAACGAGGCCTGGGCGAGCGCGTACATCGATGCGTTCCGCCGTCTGCTCAGGGAGCTGGAGTGCGGCCGCGTCCCCAGGCCAACCTGCACGTACGTACGCTCGAGCTCGTCCGCTGGCGCTTCGAGCCTGCGACGTCGACGCGAGTAACGCGCGGGGTCGCGCAGGGCGGAGGAGATGGCGCTGCATTGCATCATCCGCGAGGCCGAGGGCGGCGGCGCCGAGCAGGACCCGGCGTACGAGGAGCTCCCGGAGAGGCGCGCGCGCGCCGCCGATCCGTCGTCGCCGTCTGACGCCGCCGCGCAGCCGCTGCGACGATCTCGGGCTCCTGGGCGACCTGCTGTTCGAGGACGAGGACGTCCTCCTGCTCTACGAGCAGCCCGGGCTCGCCGGGGGCGGCCCCGGGCACCTCCACCCCCGCGACTGGTTCCGCCCCTTCCGCGCCGACCAAGTCCTCCCGGCGGCTGCAGCGCCGCAAGGGCAGCACGCGGGAGCAGCAGCACCAGCAGCAGCAGCGGCGGCGGCGGCGGGTCGGGGCTCGCAAAACTACGCCTCGCACTACCCGGGGCCGCGCCCGCCGCGCCCGGCGGGCGACGGCCGCGCGACCCGCTGGGCCGCGGCGGGCGAGGAGGGCCTGTCCCCGCGGCTGGCCTTCCGGCTCCACTGGCACGGGACCGTGCTGGAGGACATGCTCACGGAGGCGCTGGAGGGGCCCGAGGGGGGGTACGAGTTCGAGTTGGCGGCCGACCTGCCCGAGGTGGCGCTGCCGTTCGCACGGAAGGCCTCCTGGGCCCGCGCCTACGTCGACGCCCTCCGCCGCCTCCTCCGCGAGCTGGAGTGCGGGCGCGCGCCCAGGCCACCTGCACGTACGCGCCCCGCCCGCCCCCCCCCCCCCCCCCCCCCCCCCCCCCCCCCCCCCCCCCCCCCCCCCGCCAGCCCTAGCCCCAGCTCCAGCCCCTCCGAGCCCCGCAGCCTCGCCTTACCGCGGCCGCCCGGCGCGCGCAGGGGGGAGGAGATGGTCCTCCACAACGTCATCAACAGCTTCGACTCGGACTCGATCCTGCACTCCGAGGGCGCCTACGAGGCCCTCCCCCGCAGGTCCGCTCGCACTCCCGGCCTCGCCACCGCACTCTTCCCGACCTCACGATAATTTTCCGCAGCGGATGCGACGACCTGGGCCTCCTGGGCGAGCTGCTGTTCGAGGACGAGGACGTCCTCCTGCTCTACGAGCAGCCCGGGCTCGCCGGGGGCGGCTCCGGGCACCTCCACCCGCGCGACTGGTTCCGCCCCTTCCGCGCCGACCAAGTCCTGCCCCCAGCGTGAGCCGCTGAGCCCCCCCGCCGCACCGGCCCGTCGTCCTCTCGCCGCCCCGTCTGACTCGATTGCGGTGCGCAGCGGCGCGGCCTAATCTCCCACCCGGTCCTTCTACCCAGCCCCCCGCCGGCCCTGTGCTCCCTTCCCGTGCCCTCTGAACCGCGGCCGCCGATGGCGCACCGCGCACCCCCGGTCCCAGCGCCCAGCCAGCGCCCACATCGGAGGCCCGGGCCTCTTTGGTCTTTCCCGTCACGGCCTCTAGATCTAAATGCCGACGTCGACCTAGATCGGCGCGGCGCAGCGCACTTGCTAGCCAAATAGGCTAGATCTCTCGAGGAGGCGGTCCGTAGAGCGGGCGCAAGCGCTGGCTGTGGCGCTAAAGCTAAGTCCGTCGAGAGCTGCAGCTGAGCATGCAAGACGGTAGCTTAATACTTGACTGCAGCTTAATCCGCGGCCCGGGGCCAGGTTACTCTAGATCTGATCATGAGGCTGCAGTTCAATGGGTAACTATAGCTAGTAACGTTAACGTTCATGATCTGAGCCTCCGAGGCTCAGGGCTTTGCACTTGGCAGTGGGCTTGAAGCCTCCGCCGGATCATGAGCATCGCCACGGAAAGCTGACGGACTCGGGAATTAGCCTAGTAGGCCCCGCGCGCGTCACGGCGTTGGTGCACGTGACGGCGGCGGCGGCCTCACTGAGTCAGGGCCTGCGCATGCATGGCCCAGTGGCCCGGCGGCCATGGCGGCGTGCACGGTGCCCTCGCGATCGGGCCTAGCTCCCCCCCAGCTCCGAGGCTCTGAGAACCCTCGGAAAACCCTCGGAGAACTGGGGTGAAGCCCACATGCATCAATATTAATCTAGCTATAGAGCTCGGGCGGCAGCAAGCCGGAGATATAGATTCAATCCCGACAAGGCTGAGAGAGCTCGCTTTGACAGTATTTACAGCCCGAGGAGGGGCGGGGGTGTGCGCGGCGAGCCTAGCCTCGAGCTCGGATCCGGGGCCGCGAGCTGCCGCCGGCGGCGCCGGCGGCCGAGCCATTGGCCCCGGGCCGGGCGACCTAGGCCTCGACGCCCTCCGTCTTGGCACCCTCCACCACCGGCGTCTCCTTCTCCTGCGCGCGGGGCCCCGCGCCTCATGATCAGGCGCGGGCCGCGGCGCCGGTATCGAACCGGCTCCGCGGGCGGCGCTGCGCGGCGCACCTTGCGGGCCGACGTGGACTCGGGGACGGTCTCCTTCTCCTTCTCCACCTCCTTCTCCAGAGCCGTCGTCGTCTCCGGCACGGCCTCCTTCGTCGCGTCCATCGGCGTCGTCTCCGCCTCCTGCGGCGCCCGCGGCCGTCAGGCGCGGCGGCGGCGCTATGGAGGGCGGAGGCGGAGCGGCGCTGCCTGCCTTCTTCTCGGCCTCCACCGGCGCCTGCGCCTCGAGGCCGCTCTGTTCTTCGGTGTGAGCGCGCGACAGGCCCCGGTGCGGGCGCGCAGCAGCGCACGCACCTCCTTCGCCTTGCGCAGGTTGAAGTGCATCAGCGAGGGGTAGCTGGGCGCAGTCAGGCGCGACGTCGACGGCCGCGGCCGCGCAGGCGCGCTCACTCGTCCACGACGCCCACCAGCGACACGTCCTGGACGACCGTTCGTCCGAGTCAGCCGCGCTGCAATCGGCGGCCGAGGCGGCGGCGCGCGGCGGCGGCGTCGATCGCTCAGCGCACCGAGAAGGATTCGACGATGATGGAGCGCACGGGGTTCGTCAGGTCGGCCGTCCAGTCCGGCGAAATGGCGTTCCCGACCTCCGTCTTCACCTGCGGGCAGATCCGGAGAATTGATCCGGCGCCGGCGTGGACATCTGAAAAGCGCGCGGACCTCCTGGTCGTGCAGGGGCACGTTGTGGCCGTGTCTGTCGAAGACGACCGAGAACTGCGGGCAGCGGCGCGTTCAGATGAGGATCCCGATCGATCGTTAGGTGCTCGAGCGCACCGTGCGCTTCGGCATGACCTCGTCCTTCTTGAAGTACTCGCCGCTGAGCTTCGTCGCGACAGTCTGCGGGTGCTCGAGGTTAGCGACAGCGGCCGAGGGCTCGCCAGGGCGAGGCACCTTGAGGCTCTCCAGATCTGTCTTGCAAGAAGACAGAATCGGGATGACGCGCTGCACGAGAGCGATCTGCTCGTCGCGCCCGATCGTGCTTTCGTACTTCAGAATGTCCTTCGCCAGTTGCACGGGGTCTGCGTGGCCGTCAAGAATTGTCCGGCGCCACGGCGCAGCGCGGCGAACCGAGGCCCGGCGTCTCGACGAAGGTGGAGCCATCGTGGGGCCAGTGGAGCTCCGTGTAAGCTAAGTGAAGCTCAGATCGCGACGCCAGCACGCGACCCATGCGCGCGCTAGCGCACACGAGAACAGAACGGGCGAGGCGCGGCGCGGCGTGAGCATGCGAATACACGCACCGCTTGTCTCCTCCTTGTTCTTGATCTGCGAGCGTCGGTGAGCTCGGAGAGCGGCGCCACTCAAGGAGAAAAGGCCGAGGCCCCGCGCTTGCGTAAAACGGCGCACCACGGCGGAGAGAAGATCCAGAGCATCCGCACGCCCTGCCTCGGTCTACGCGTTGGCCGCGGTCGGAAAGCGAACGTGCACGGGCATATTTCCGCATTGCATGGCGCCGCGGCGCGCCCGGGAACGGCGGCGAGCGTGTACGTGCGCCAAAGGCGGCACGCGGACCTTGTCGGAAGCTCGGAAGGTGAACAGAAGGCTGCCGCGGAGTCAGAGGCCAAGTCGGCTCTGGCCGCGCCGCGGGGCCGACGCACCCACGCAGATTCTCGCCGCCGAGGTCAACGGTCTTCCGGCCCGAGCCGGGGCGCGAGCGCTTCTCGGATGCCATCTTACTCTCGGCCATTCTTGTTGGGGGGTAGCGGAACAGGTACTCTCCTGGGTACGCGAGGCACGATGTGCCCGCTCCAGCTGCGGGCGCTGCTCGCGATGCTGCTGCTGCTCGGCGCGGCCGCGGCCCGCCCAAGCTGCTCGTCAAGGCCGCCGATCGACTTGGACTTCGGGCAGCGCGGCGTCCTGTGGGACTTCGCCGCCGCACCGTGCGCCGGGCGGGAGCCGGAGTTTACCTTTGCGATGGCAGCGCTCGGCGTCTTCGAGGTGCGAGAGCGTTTGCGCATCACCGGCGGTCCCGTTAACGCTCTCTCCCGGTCAGTTCGGAGTCGCGGAGCAGGCGTTCGGTGCGGGAGCGTTTGCGCCTGGCCGGCGTCCCGTTAACGCTCTCTCCTGGTCAGTGTGGGCCTACACGCACGGCGATCCCGCGACTTGCGCCGCGGCCTTCTTTGGCGCAGCAGTCTCCAGCGCGCCCGCGCCCGCTCCCAGCGACCGCGAACGAGCGCGCGGCGCTCCAAGCGGGCGCTCACCGCTCGTCCGCAGCCTTCCAGGCGATCTGGCAATCCGGCGGCCAAGGTGCCGACGAGCACCTTCGCGCGTACGACGAGATGGTGGGGGCGCGGCCGACCGCCGGCCGCCTCGACGCCGGACTCATCTCCGCGGCGCGGCGGCTCTTCCCGCCCGGCCAAGAGCCCGATCCCCAGGGGTCCGGCCCCGCCCCCCGCCCCGCGCCTCGGCCCTTTAAATTTGATCCGGCAGGTACGGGGCGGCGCTGGCGGAGCTGGTCGGCGCGGGCGCCCCGCTCGAGCTCTCCGTGCAGCTCGGCTTCGTCCTTCTTGGCAACGCCCGCTCCGAGTGCGCTTGAGCTGGAGTTAGCTTGAACTAAGCTCCCCCTTCAGCCTTCACGCGACCCGCGCAGGTACGTCGGCTACGACTACGCGGGGGAGGTCGCCGGGCGGGTCGCCCGCATCACCGAGGAGGCCCTCGCGGCCTCCAACGGCGCCAACGCCGCGTACGCACGCGCCGGTACCCCCCCGCGCCCCTCCCCCCGGGCCCCGAGCGGCCGCGGCGGGCGGGCGTGCGCAGGGCGCTGCACCTGTGCATGCACGACTACATGGGGCACGCCCGCCTCGCCCCGGGCGAGCTCGTCCGCCGCGCCCGCCGCCTCGCCCGGTGCGCGCGCCCTGCGCATGCCCACGCCCTCCCATCTCGCGTCTTGTCTAACGCCCACGGCGCTCCTTCGAACTACTCTCTAGGGCGGCGCCCGACTCCGTCCATGCGCTCCACATGGAGGCGAGCGGCTCGCCTACCCTTCTCACCTTTCCTCCTCCGCCTTCGCCTCACCGCCGCCGCAGAGCCACGGGTCGCTGCGGACGGCGGACCGCATCCACGCGGCGACGGAGCAGAACCTGGAGTCTCTGGCGGCGGCCGAGGGCGGCGCCCTCGGCTGCTACGCGCCCCTCGTCGCCGCCAACGCCGGCCACTCCTCGGGTTCGACTCCTCGAAGCCCCCACTTCCCCCGTCCGCCTTCTGACCCCCGCTTTCCCCGTCTGCCGGGGTACAGAGTTCCTGCACTACGCGGAGGTGGCCCGGGGCCGCTGGGTGCGGGCCGCCGCCCAGCGGCGCGCCGCCATCGGCCGCGCCGGGGTACGACTGAGCCTCGCCTTCCCTTGGCTGAGCCTCGCGGGGCGCGAGGTGACGCCGGGGGCGCCGGGCAGGACCCGGGGGGGATGGACCTCTTCGTGAAATTTCGCCTCGCCGTCGTCTCTGCCCGCGAGGCCCGCCCCCGCCCCCGCCCCCGCCCGCCCCGCAGGACGCTTAGCTGCGAGCCGCCGCTCCTCCTCCTCCTCCTGCTCCGCGTGGCTCCTCCACGCTTAGCTAGGAGCCCGAGCTTATCTCCCGCGCTCCTCTTCCCCAGGTGGCCGAGGCTTTCTCGCTGGGGGCGCTGGGCGTGCGACGGGCGGACCTCCCGGCCCCCGCCTGGCCCCCGCCCCTCCACGCCGTCCCCGCCTCCCTCCTCGGTGCGCTCTGGGAAGTTAGGAGGAGGAAGCTCGAGAAGGAGAGGCCTCACTGGGCGCAGAGGAGGTCGGGGCCGGCTGCGGCGCCCGCCTGGTGCGTTCGTTCGTTCGCGTACCCGTCCGCCCCCCAAGGCCCCTGACCCCGCCCCGCGGCAGGTCGGGAACTGCGTCTGGTCGCAGGAGGCGGCGGGGGCCGTCGCGCAGGCGTGCGCCCTCCTGAGCCTCGAGCCGGGCGCCGTGCGCCGCCGCCCGCGGCCGCCTCCTCCCTTTTCTCTGCTCTCTGGCTTCCTTAACGCGATGCAGGATGCGGCGCCGCCGGCGTGCGGGCCCGTTGACTCGGTCGAGGCGGCGGCCGCCCGCCTCGCCGCCCTCGCCGGCGCCGTGCGGCGGGCCCACGCGCCGCTCGCCCGCGCCCTCGAGGCCACCAGGCTCCAGGCCCGCTCAGATTCTACCTGATCCGATCCGATCCGAGCTGAGCCGCCCCAGGTTCTCGCCGCCGCCCGCGGGGAGGACCTCGCCCGCCGCACGGCGCGCCTCGTACCCCCCTCCCCCTCCCTACCCCTCCCTGATCCCGAGCAGGAGCTGCTGAGGCGGGCGGCCGCGGAGGAGGCGGCGGCGGGGTACGTGCCCTGCGAGCCCCCGCGAGTCCCGCTCGCCCCCAGCAACGAGCTCCTCGGAGCCGCCCTCCTCGAGGGACGTGCGCGGCGTACCCCCCGTCCTCCGCTCCCCTTCCCCCTCTGAAAGGGTATCGCAGGGCGGTACAGGGAGGCGCTGGATGCGTTCTCGCGCGCGCTGCGTACCCTCCCCGACCGGCCCAACTCGCTGGTGCGCCCAGTCGCTTCGAATGCGCGCCCCCTTCTTCTTCTCAGTCTCGCACCCCCGCAGGTGGGCGCGGCCCGGGCCGCCGCGGCCCTGGGGCGCCCCGGCCGGGCGCGGGAGTACTACGCGGCGGCGTTCGGCGTTCTGCGGCGGGCGGACCTAGGGCACCCCCTCAGGCAGGAGGCGCGGACCGGGGCCAAGCTCAGCCGCGCGGAGCTGGGCGAGGAGGAGGAGGCGGAGGCGAACGGCGGGGCGGGGGCCGAGTTCCGGCTGGGCCCGGCGGCCGCCCTGACCGCCTGCTTCCTCTCCGTAGCCTTCTTCCTGGCCGCCGCGCGCCGCATCCAGCGGCCCGAGCCCGCGGCCGGCGGCGGCGAGTACGCGCCGGCGCCCGTCGCCCCGGCGCCGGCCGCGGGGCGCCGCTCGCCCCCGATCTCAAGCATCCCCGCAGGAGCCGGTGCGCCACGCCTTCCCTTTCGTTTCGCTCCCTGTCCGCTGACCGCCCCGCCCGCGGCCGCAGGCGGGGCCCGGCGGGAGGCGGAGGGGCGGCGGGGGTACGCCGCGCCGCCGGACTCGCCGCGGGCGCAGTCCCTGGACTTTGGCGGGGCCGCCCCCGAGCTCTAGCTGGCGCTCCGGCGGGCCCCGAGTCAGCCTGCGGCCGGCTCAAGGCCGGCTCTTGCTTGATGCGATGGGTGTACTGTACAGTAAATCTCAGAGCAGCTCAAAAGAGCCGGGGGCGCGGCCGCGGGGCTGGGAACCGGGGGCCGCGCGGGCCGGGAACGGAGTGGAGGCGAAGTCGGCGAGCCCGCGGCCGAGCGCTGGCGAGGGACAATGCCGGGTGGGAAAGGGCGGCAGCCACGCGCGCCAGTCCGCCTCAGCACTGCGGCAGCGCCCGCCTCCTGCCCTCCCGCCTCCTTCGGCGCCGCCGCCCCGCAGCTGCAGCCGTACTGATGACGGAGATAGCGCCGGCGGCGCCCGGCCGGCGACGCGCGCGAGTTACGCAGAAACCTGCTGCCGCTGAGCGGCGTCGCGGCGGCGCTGCGGCGAGCAGACACTCAAGGCTCGCGGGTTATGATCAGCGCGGCGGGTTATGATCAACGGGGGAAGGCGCCGTGCGGAAGCGCGTGCAGAGGTCTGGTCCCTCCGCGGCGGCAGTCAGCGGACGACCCCGAATCGCAAAAGCGGGACTCACCGGCTCCCCTGCAATCCTCTGCGCGCCCGGCGAGTTTGGCGGCAGCCCTGGAGTAGAGCTAGCTATAGCTCACGGAGCTGCCGGACCGCGAGCGCGCCGCGAGCCTGGAAGGCGGGCGGCGCGAGCGGCGAGCTGTGCACGTATGTGCTCACTGCTCCGCTGTCCCGGGGGACGATGCGCCGCCCGGCTACGGCGCCGCGGAAAGCGGACCGGCGCGGCCAGTTCGCAACGGGGTTGGCCCGAAGCGCACGTACCCAAATCGACCACGTTCAAAAAGGCTCGAGGCACGGTCCCCCCGTCATTTGAATTTTGCCAGGAGCGGAGCAGACCGGCTCCCGCACGCCGTCCCCGAGCTTCAGCAACCTCTCCGCAGCCGCTCAAGCGCAGCCCGCGCCCAGCACAGCAGCTGCAGCGAGATGTTCGTCTTCAAGCGCGACGGGCGGAAGGAGTCCGTGAAGTTCGACAAGATCACGGCCCGCATCAACAGGCTGTCTTATGGCCTCAACAATGACTTCGTAGACGTCGCGAAGATCGCGCAGAAGGTGCGCTCGCCTCGCCGCTTCGCCTGAAGTGATCTTTCGCGGCGCCGAATTCAAAAATCTGACGCCTTCCCGGGCTCGCGCGTGCCTTTACGCAGGTCATTGCTGGTGTCTATCCCGGCGTGACCACCTCCCAGCTCGATGAGCTCGCCGCCGAGACCGCCGCGTACATGGCGGCGACCCACCCCGACATGGGCATCCTGGCGGCCCGCATCGCCATCTCCAACCTTCAGAAGAACACCAAGAAGTCTTTCTCTGAGACTGGTGCGCTCCGCTCTCGCTGCGGCCGCGGCCGGGCGCTCTCCCCAAATTCAAATTCCAAGTCCGGCCTGACGCCTCGCCCTCCCCGCGCGTGCGCTCGCGCAGTGAAGCTTCTCTATGACCACAAGGATCCGAAGACCGGCGAGCGCCGCAAGCTGATCGGCGACGAGACTTACGAGGTGATCATGAAGAACGCCGAGCAGCTCGACTCTGCCATCATCTACGACCGCGACTTCAACTACGACTACTTCGGCTTCAAGACGCTTGAGCGCTCCTACCTCTGCCGCGTGCACAACAAGGTCCGCATGCGGCACGCGCTGGTCCCCCGCCCCCAAGGCTAAGGCACGCGCTTGCAGGTCGTCGAGCGCCCGCAGCACATGCTCATGCGCGTCGCTGTCGGCATCCACGGCGCTGACATCGAGGCTGCGATCGAGTCCTACAACCTCATGTCCGAGAAGTACTTCACCCACGCGTCCCCGACCATCTTCAACGCGGGCACCCCGCGCCCGCAGATGTCTTCCTGCTTCCTCGGTGCGCCCGCACGCTCTGCCGCGCCTCGGCGGCCGAGATCAAATCTCGCGTTTGAATTTGACCGGACCGCAGTGAACATGAAGGGCGACAGCATTGAGGGCATCTACGATACCCTCAAGTCCTGCGCTATCATCTCCAAGTCCGCCGGCGGCATCGGCCTCTCCGTCCACTGCATTCGCGCCCAGGGTACTTACATCCACGGTACGCCTTGAACTTTGCCCTTGGCCCTAGCATTGCGCCCTCGCTCACGCGGCTCGCTCGCAGGCACCAATGGCACCAGCAACGGCCTCGTCCCGATGCTCCGCGTGTTCAACGACACCGCCCGCTACGTCGACCAG